>JAJMDK010000305.1:0-18113 GCA_030573515.1 Hanseniaspora jakobsenii
CCTACTTTTTTCTGTCTATTCTCAGCTCTAGTTTAAAAAATTAATTTAAGTAAATGTAACAAAAAAAATATTTCACGTGAGTTAACGTAATTATTTACTAAAAAACACAACTCTTAAAATATTTTTATCATGATAACAAAAGTCAGTCTTTGCCAGAAGACCAGAATTTGTTAAAAAAATAATAACAAATCCACGACACTATTAAACTGGTTTTTCGAACTCTAAATATATTTTAAACTATATAAATACAGAATTGCAATAATTCCATAGCTAACCATAATAATAGTTGTAAGCAAAACTACCAAAATTTGCGTTTACTATCAATGGAATTTTTACTAGAAGATATATACAACACAATCATATTAGATACAGATCTATCAGAGTTTGACATTTTAGCAGAAGAAGGGAACTTGAAATCTCAAATTGGATCTATAGTCAATGATGTTTTTAAGCCATATGGCACTGAGCAGAAAAAAAGCTTGGATACATTCTTTGTCAGTATGGCCGATACACCGGCTGTATCAGGGATCTCTGTAAATCGTAAAAGTCTTTCAAATCTAAATGATACTAATAAGTCTCTTAGTGCTGATCATGATATTGTGAATACCATAGCTGAGCTTAAAAATACTATTAATTTAAAGGAACAAGATCTGGTTAAAAAAATGTCCACTACGGGATATGATAAAAAATTGATGGCCAAAATAAAGAGTGATATAAAATATGGTGAAGAAATTACGCATTTACTGAATGAAACCTTTGGAAAGTCTTTGAATTTAGAAACAAGCGACAACTCTCAAACTAATAAAGATCTTTTAACAAATCTCCAGCAAAACCAAAATAATATTGAGTTTTTAATAAAAGATAATGACTTAATTAACACATTAACCAACTTATCTGAAAATAACACCATTGAACTATTGGATATAGATGTCATGGCAGAGTTTATGAGTTTGCCACGTTTGATTCATGATTGCAGCACCAGTGGACTGTATCATCAGGCACTTCAACTGCAGCAACTATTTTTAGATAATATTCATAGGTACAAATCATTTTTGATGAAAACAAATACCCTTGGTAAAATAAACACGGATAATAGCAGTTTAAAGGACAACTTTGAAGATGTAAATATAGGCATATCATTGCTTGATAGCATTAAAGACTACACAACTAATACCATAACACAGGATATGGTAAGCAAATTGAAGGAAGCTTTAACAGAAACCAATGAATTCTTAACGTTGAAAAGAGTTGTTGATGTCATTGCCAAGGTTTATCAAAACGATTTAAAAACATTAGAACTGTTTTTGGATGCAAGATATCAATTTTTGAATAAGTATTTGACTATTGATGCAAAGAAAACTAATAATATAATAGATGTAGTGGATTTTTTTAGAGAAGAAATTTTCAATGTTCTTAATATTTATCAGCTGATCTTTGCAAGTAACGATAATATAAGAAACTTACCTGAAGAGGCTTTTATCAAGAACTTTTTGTTCAAATGTAAAATTAACCACGATGATATTGGAAAACCCACTCAAGCAGACGAACCTGGAACTCATGAAAACCCTAGATACACTAATATTTTAGTAATAAAATTTTTGAACGATTTGTTGCAGAGTCTGTTATCTGAAGACATTTTTACTGAAGATAAACTAAGCAACAGCAACAACAAAAACTATATGTTACAGTTGATTTATTGCTGTTATAGATTGAAAGACTTCAACACAAACTACTTCCACATTATGTTAAACAAGATTTTAGAAAGTGGGATATTTAATGAGGATGATATATTAAAAGCCATTGACAAAAGAAAAGAATTGTCATCGATGCTGTTAAACATGTAGCTTTTGAAAAAAAATTGTATATATGTATATATGTGTGTATGTAATGAAATGAGCATCTGTATTTAAAGTATATGATCAAGGTCTCAACCACATTTGTGAAAACCAAAACCAAGAGTTTATATCATCTTTTGAAGCTCTTAATAAATCATTTAACTGCCTTTTGTTTCAAAACGTACATTCTGGTAGTTGTACAATTTAAATGTGTAGCAATAGAGCCTATATATGCTGGACTTTCTTAAATACAACTCAAATAGTTCATTAACTTTAATAAGCTTTTTTCTATGTATATTTTATCACCTATATAATTTTCACACACCTTGCACGTGAGACTAATTACTTTTAAACTTGAAACAATAAAAAATACCTTATTTGAAGTATGAAAGAAATTATTGGATTGTTTCATCCTCCCTTTAAAAAAAATCTAAAAACAATTGAAAATATTACCCTAAGAAAAAAGGAAAAAAATTGTTTTTTTTTTTAGATCTAAGGGAGTAAAAATTTTCATTCATATAAGCAACAACAAACTTTATTGTTACAGAATTTGAAAGTGATATTTTTTAATTAACGAACCTTGATTTAAATAAAAAGAACAAGATAAATTTGCTATAATAACAAAAAAATGTATTATTATTTTATATTTTTTATTTCAAAAAATATCAAAAACTAAATTTGTTGCACAAAACACCAACGAAAAACTACTGCTGGCAAAAATATTAATAGATTGATTTATATTTCTTTAAAATATTTGACAGTCTCTTTTACCTAAAATTGTTTGTACCTAGATCCAATAATAGGGCGTTTTTACAATCTTAAAAGAGAAGATATTACAATCATGGCAGAAGTTGAAACTAGAAAGCAAGAAAAATCTGAAATTGAGGATTCGATAGGCACAAACTCCCCCTCTAATGTCGGTAATGAACGTGACATGTTTGTAGCCTCCGTTGCCGTTAGCAGTCAAAGCAGTAACCAAAATAAAGCAGATATAAAAGAAAACACTGCCATTCCTCTTGAGCAGTTGAAACCAGAGTTGGTTGCCAATGTTTTAAAAGATAGATCTGGTAATCTAGGTGATACCTCTATTCCTCACAGTGAAAAGAATGAATTCTTGGCTCAATTAGACGATAAGAGGAGCCTAAGCGAATCATCAGACTCTGATACAAAGGCTAAAGAAGAAGAAGAGGAAGAAAAACAATCCAATGCATTTTTAGAACAACTAATTAAAGATTTATCCTCAAAACCTGAGTACCAATACAATGTGGATTCCTTTGATAAGTTTGTATCAGATGGCTCCAAAAATGCCGTCTTTTCTGGAAAAAATAGAGATTCTTCTAGACCTATTAAAATCAAGGATTTTGTTACTGAATTCTTTTTTGGAGATTACTACTGTAACACATCTTTGATGCTTTTCACATGTTTGTGGTCATACTATCTCGCCAAATGGAATTTCTCATATATGTATTTATTGATTATTTGGTTCTTTGTAGCCTCCACTTACAAAAAATCCATTAGAAGATTGAATAGAGATCTAAAAGACGACATCAAAAGAATTCATATTAACGAAACTTTATCAGACAAAGTTGAAACTATCAACTGGTTAAATCAATTCTTGGCCAAGTTCTGGGTCATATATATGCCTGTCTTGTCTCAGCAAGTCAAAGACGTTGTCAATCCAACTCTTGAAGATGTTACTCCTGGCTATGGTATTGATGCATTAACATTAGATGAATTTACTTTAGGTACCAAAGCTCCTACAATTGATACTATTAAATCATATACTAAAAAGGGTAAAGATATCATTGAGATGGATTGGAAAATCAGTTTCACACCAAATGACACCTCTAACATGACTTCTAACGAAATAAAAAGAAAAGTAAACCCTAAAATTGCATTGGGTATCACTGTTGGTAAAGGTTTTATATCAAAGAGCTTACCCGTTTTGGTTGAGAATATTAACGTAGGTGCTCATGCAAAGGTTACTATTCAATTAAATGATAATTTCCCAAACATTAAAATTGTCTCTATTTCGTTATTAGAAAAGTTGCTAATAGACTTTGCCCTAAAGCCTGTTGGTGGTGATACTTTGGGTTTGGATATCATGTCATTTTTACCAGGTTTGAAAACCTTTGTAACCACTATGATTAATGCTGGTGTTGGTCCTATGTTGTATGCCCCAAACAAATTGGATATTGATGTTGAAGAAATAATAGAAAATGCAGTCAATGATGCTATGGGTTGTCTTGCTATCACAATTGATGATTTCAAGCCTAAACTTGATGTCATTAACTCGTCACTTAATGTTCCTTTGAATATGGACTACTCTTTCTTAACTTTGAAAACCTCATCTCCAGGATTCAATGGTGTTGAAAATGAGCATTGTGTTGATTTGAAAGAAGCAAATTCCGATAAACCTAAAATAGTTTATATTCCTGTAAACACTCTTGATCAAGAAATAACACTTGAGGTTTCTAGTTATCATGAAAACTTAAGTGAAGAACATGTTTTAAGCAGAAGAAAGAATATTAAAAACAAAAAAGCTCATAAAATCGGTTCATTTACTATTCCTATCGGTTACTTAGAAGAACAAAATGAAGGTAAAGGTTACTCCTCTGAAATTACTACCAAAAAGTTGTATAAAAGCGGTAAAAAGAACAATTCTGAACCAAGTGTTGGAACTCTTTCTTACAAAATTCATTGGATTACCCTTGATGAATCTAGATCAACTGCTAACAGTGATATTTCAAATGGTAAAAAATCTGACCATAAAACCACTGAATATGTTATTAATGGTGCTGCAGGTGATGATATTGAAGACGAGGATGAGGATGAAAAATCAAAAGATTCTTCTGTTGCAACAGCCGGTATTGTCAAGAATGGTCCTGGTATATTAAAACTTACTTTACAAGAAGTTACCAATTTACTACCTTCCGTTGCTCCTTTTGGTCAATTAAACCCATTGGCCATCTTATCTGTTGATGGTAAAACAGCCCACACTTTTAGACAACTTAAAAGAATTAATGAACCTTCTTGGAATGACATTGTTGAATTAATTATTCCTTCAAAGAAGTCTTCACTAATTAAAATAGAGATTTTTGATCATCAGTTTGGTAAAAACATTTTATTGTGTAGTTATTCTGGTACTGTATCTGAGTATTTATCTAAATGGCTATCTGAGGACTACCTATTCCCTGCATCCTGCCCTGCATCTTTAATTTCAGAATTCCCTGATGCTAGTAAATTAACTCCTGTAATCAGATCTAAGGGTATTTGGAAACCATTTTCTATAGACAACTCTCTTGTCAAAACACTTTTCTTAAGTGAAGAAAAAGACAACACTTTGGAAGGTAGTTTAGATACTCTTGCTAAGATTGATTATATTGGTGCTCTAAGAGTTTACGTCAAATCATGTGATTTGAAGAACTCTGATTTATCAGGTGTTGGTGACATAGACCCATACATAACAATATCTGCTGCCAGTCATATTAAGTATAAGTCTGCTTATTTCTCAGATAATAAAAAACCTGTATTTGATTCTGTCGTGTGGATTCCAATTAAAAAGGAAAGTGATAACTGCATTATTTCTGTTTATGATTACCAAAATGTAGGTAAAGACAGATTCTTTGGTAGTACTTCATTTAGTGCTTCTAAATACATTTCTAAAGATGTTCAAGGCAACTATGTCCCACATTTGGGCAGTGATAAACTTTTCAACTTAAAATTGAGAGATACTCATGGTAAAACTCAAAAATCTATCATTACCGTCAGTTTATCCTTTGTTCCTGTTGAAAATGTTTTCACTCCAACAGAATATCCTCTGGTCAGTTTGTGGGAGAACAAATTAAAAGAGATTGAAGAATCTGTTAATGAAGAACAGAAACAATTAAAGGAAGAAATGCAAAAAAATCCGAGTGATTACGAATTGGTTCCTTTGACTGATGTTGCTACTGATAACTTGTATTTGAAGAAATTGGAATCTAAAAAGTTTTTATCATTGGATGATATATTAACACACAACTCTGGTGTTTTGGGTATTGAGGTAAATAATGTCAAAACAAAGGGCTCCTATCATTTACAAGTACTGGTTGATGATATGTCATATCCAAGTGTGGTTTCATACAAGGCTGCTAATGGATCTATTCCATTAGTTTCTGGATCTGCGTTTATAAGAGATTTGCAAAACTCCAGATTAGGTTTCAGATTAACCAACAAGGCTACTGTGAAATCCAAAGAAAATGTTAATGACAGTTGGTATGTCCCAACAAAGGATATTTTAATCAAGTCATGCAGTGGCTCTGGAGCTGGTGTCTCAATCCAATCACCAACTGGGTCTTGCTCCTTTATTCTAAAGATTTTCCTATTCCCAACAGTAGTTACATTACCATCCACAGAGACTATCTTTGATACTGGTGAATTGGGTCTTGAAATCATCAACGCCACAGACGTTCCTTCACATGATAGAAATGGAAAATCCGATCCATTTGTTCAAGTCATGGTAAACAATACTAAGCTTTATGAGACTGCTGTTGTCAAGAAAACTCTAGACCCAACATGGAATGAAGCTGCTAAAGTTAAGATTCCTTCAAGAAACAGATCCAATCTAACATTGCTTGTTTACGATTGGGACAGACTAGGTGATAATGATTTATTGTCCACTGCTGTCTTCCCGCTAAATCAACTTGCCATTGATGGTTCCTCTCAAGAATGGAGCCTACAACTTGCCCCTAAAGGTATCTTGAATTTGAAAACCAAATTTGCTGCTAAATACAACGATCCGGTAATTGCTGCTGATTCAGGTGGATTATCCGCCGTTCCATTGGAAACATTATCAAGTGTTGCCGGATTAGGAGCTGGTGTTGCATCTGCAGGAATCGGTGCTGGTGTATCAACATTAGGCAAGGGTTCCAAGTTGATAAAAAGAGGTTTGATTGGTGATAGAAGAGCACCAGTATCAAAAGACATCAATGATGAAACAATTGCAGTTAAAAAGAATGCAGCCATGCCACCAAATACCTCTTCATTAGCTCAAACACAAAGAGGACAAAGAGTAGCATCTGAGGCCTCTGAAGCTCCTTCTAGGCTATCTTATGATGCTTCAGTACCTAACCAATCATATGCTTCAGTTAGAGGAAACTCATTGTCCCATGAAAGGGCCTCACAAACTGTTGCTCCTAAACTATTGAAGCCTGGGGTTGACTACAGAGGTAAGATAAATGTTATTAGTTGTCACTCTTTAGGAAACTCAGTCCAGCTAAGATTATATCTAAAACAAGAAAAAGGAAGCATTGCTACTTTGCATAAAACTGAAACTCGTAGAGCTGATAAGAATGGTGATGCTTTCTTTGGTGATGTAGTTCCATTCAAGTCTAAGACTAATAATATTTTATTGGTTGAAGCTTATGGAAAGCATACATTTGGTAAAGACACTGAATTAGGTTTTGCTCAAGTTTCCTTATCAGATCCACAAATTCTTGAGCAAGGACAAACTTTGTTGAGAATTGCTAATGGTAATGTCATTGTAGACATACAATATGGATTATAATAAAAAGAAATAAAGAACATGGAAGCAGTGATTATATAAAGATTTTTTTTTAATGTATCTTAAATTTGTAATATATAAATTAACTATTGGCTGATTTTTATGTTATTTTTTTTCTTTGTTATCAATGGCTAGTAAAAAACATCATATATCTGACTTGTTTTATCTCTCAGTATCTATATTTCAAAAATGGCACGTGATGGTCACATGACTTACATAAAAAAAATATAAAATAAGGGAGAAAGGGAGAAAAACTTTCAAAATTAATTTTAATTTTTAGCGTCTGCTATATTACACACACTCACACACATTATAAAACCAAATTTTTTTTTTTTTAATTTGTTATGGTTGTAAGAATTTTTCTTTATTTATTTTATAATTTTCTTCTAATGATATTTTAGTTTTTTAATATTTTTTAATTTTTATTAAATACAAAGATGTAGATATGTATATATAAAATACATCAACATCAATCTTTCCCTTAACAAAAATCTATATTTAATAGTCAACTTCATATATACTGAAGTCCTTAAAAGAAAGAATACCTATTCATAAACAACCCAGAACTTAAGATAAAATAACTGTGCTATAGTATTCATTCATTTTTATCTTTTTTTTTTCATATCAAGAACAACAAATATATATATAAATAATGGAAGGTGTATTTTTCAACATTGATAATGGATATCTAGAAGGTGTCGTTACAGGTTTAAGAAATGAATTGTTGAGTACAAGTAACTACATGAACTTGCAGCAATGTGACAACCTAGAAGATTTAAAGCTACAATTATCTACTACTGCATCTTATGGATCAATAATCAACTCAGCTTTAGCCAACGTCACCACTTTGTCTTCTAAAGATATCTCAGGAGTTATTCAAGAGAAATTCTACAAAGAGTTCAAATATTTGATGAACAACTCCAACGAAGGTTTAACAAAACAATTCTTTGACTATGTCAGATACTCATATATGATTGACAATGTTATTCTTATCATAAACGGCACTATACATGATAAAGACACCAATGAGTTATTGGCCAAGTGTCATCCTTTAGGTCTCTTTGATACTTTGCCTACTTTATCCATAGCCACAGACTTAGAAACCTTGTATAACTTGGTTATAGTTGACACCCCACTAGCACCATTCTTTTTAAAAATATTCGGTGATAATGTTGTTGATGCTTCAAAAAAGCTAACAGATTTAGACATGGAAATAGTAAAGAACAAAGTTTATAAGGAATATTTGGAACATTTCAGAGAATGGATTGAAAAGTCATTCCCTGAGTATGACCCTACAAGAGAAAACATGCTGGAGTTCTTGGACTTTGAAGCAGACAAGAGAACTATTAATATAATGTTGAGTGGTATTGAATATCCTGACATTATCAACTTGCAACTAAAAAAGGAAGTTATTCCAGAGATGGGTAAGTTATATCCAATAGGTTACCAACAACTTTTGGGCTCTTCTGACTTGGATTATGAATCCATCAAGCAAATAGTAGAATCATCAGTCTATGAATACAAGGGCATATTTGATGAGGCTGAAGATAAGGGATTGGATGATCACTTTAGTGTCATCGAAATGGATTACTGTAAAGACTTCTTTACCCAACAATTCACTTTGTCATCCTTTTACGCTTGGATCAAATGCAAAGAACAAGAAATCAAAAATATCATATGGATCGCTGAATGTATTCAACAAGACCAAAGAGACAAGATTGGTAAATACGTCTGTGTCGCTTAAAAAATGACATGTATTTTATATCACAAAAACATAGACTATCAACAACAATCATAATAATAAAATTGAAACAATCCGTTATTTTTTTTTGTATTTTTCTTTCTGGACTATATAGAGTTTTCTTTCACATAATCTTATAATAGTTTTTTCTAATCATAACTTCAACAATAGTTGTCTTTTTTTTTTTCTTGCATTATGAATCAATATTTTTAAAATATGTTGTTGTTTTCTTTTTATAAAAGAATATCACGTGTGTATATTACATCAATAGTAAAACTTAAAACATTAACAGCAGCTTTTATTTAACCTTTGTTTTTTAATTAGTATTTTTTTTTTTACTTTTTAGTTTTTGTTCAAATCATAAATATCAAAATTAAGCTAACAGTTGTATTCTTTTATTTTTTAATGGTTTATTGAGAACACTAACAAAGAAAATAGTGACAATCCAACGAGTCTTCTGGCAATAGTAGAAAAATATACATATATAATAAAATATCTATTAAAACTAGTTTAGTCTCAACAGCGCACTTTAATTAGTAACATGGACAAAGAAAAAAAACAGTTCAAAATTCTGAGACAATTTGATGCCTTTCCAAAAGTTGCAGAACATAATCAAAATGTTCCAAAAAAGGGACTTGGTGTAAGAACTATACTGTTTTATGGTTTTTTACTTTTTATAAGTTACTGTGAGTTTGGAAGTCTTTTCGATGGTTACCTAGAAGAAACTTTTGAAGTAGAACCTGAACCTCAAAGCGAGATTCCTTTAAACATAGATCTTTTCATCAAAACCAAATGTGATAACCTAGTATTTAATTGGAGAGATAAAACAGGAGATCGTCTGGTGTTAAGAGAGCTAATTAAACTGGAAAAGATGCCATTTTTTGTTCCTTATAATGTGAGATCAATCAACAACTATAATGAAATCTACACACCAAATATAGACGAAATCTTTGACCGTGCAATGCCAGCAGAATTTAGAGATGCCCTAGATACATCCGCTATGGAGGGGGCCGAAAACTTTGATGGTTGCCATGTATTTGGAACTGTTAATGTTAATAACGTCAATGGTCAACTGCAAATTACTGGTAGAGGATACGGATATTATGATGACAATATGGTGCCAATAGACGAATTGGACTTTACGCATGTTATTAATGAACTGTCATTTGGTCCTTTTTTGCCATTTCTAAACAACCCATTGGATAACATTGCACAAATACCGGAAGCTGAAGATAAAACTTCTATGTATACTTATAATGTTGATGTTGTACCTGCAAGATATGAAAAACTAGGGAGCGTTGTTAAAACTACACAATATTCTGTATCTTTTGATACTATAAAAAGTGATTTAAACTTTGTCGGAAAGGCTGTATCAAAGATTCCAGGAATATTTGTCAATGTCAAACATGAACACATAACAATTATTTACTCCGATAAAAGAATTGGATTTCTTCAGTTTTTAGGAAGATTATTGACTATTGCATGTTTGCTCATGTACCTAGCCTCATGGATATACATGCTTTTGGACAAAGCATACATTCTAAATGACAAAAAGTCATTATATGGTAGTAGTGATAGTGAAAAAGACGGTATTATTGGTAATGTTGATCGTTTATAACTGAACGCTCTTCAGATGCTATCTATATAATTATTTAATCAATGTAAAATTGTTTCAAATCTGATATAAGTCTTCAACATGTTGTAGTTCTTTTTTTTTTTTTTCGTGTTAGATAGGATGTTTCACACAAAAACGTAATTCTATATCTATGACAAGGGGTTTTTTATGTGACCGCGCTTATTTGGCCCTACCTAATGGGGTATTGTAGATTAAATAACGTATTGTTAAGTATGCTAGGCATCAAAAAAATCCTGCTAATAAAAATATGATGTATATTTGAATGAGTAGAAGCTAAAAGCACTCTATGACACGTTATAAGCTATAACAATATGAAAGCCCCAAATTAACTCTAAGTGTACACCTTAAAAAAAAATAGCACAATGGGTGTTCCAGTTAAAAAGACTAGAGAGATCAAGAAGGTTGAAAATTTTAGCAAATCCTTAGAAATAAACCCAGAATTAAGCTATTTACCGGATGAGCATTTAGTTCAAGCAAATAAGGAGCTTGTTTTGCATCAAATGAGTGGGAAAACAGGAAGTGAAATAGCTAATTCAGCCTTTCAGCCAACCCGGCCATTAGAGTTGAGAGAGCCTAAAGATACCAATCGTACTCATAAAAGAGAAAATACTTTGAATGAAGCTTGCAGAAGCAGTATAGATATGAATGAAATTACATCTGATGTTTGCAATTACAAACCTGTAGACCAAGGCATAGAATTTTCTGCTTATAACTATGAACATATTCTTGACCAAAACCAAATCAGACAAGAGCAAAAGACAGTTTTTGATACCGACACACTAAATCTTTTTAGAAGCAACACAGAAAAAATCCAGTCGGCATTGACTTTAAAAAACGAAATGTTAGAAAAGTTTATAAAAGAAGTGGATATAAATGACCAAGAGCTATTTCATTTGTTTAACAGTCTAAACGAAGAATTTCGACAAGATTTGAATGAATGTATGGAAGATTTGAATACATTGAATCAAGAAATATACGCCTGGCAGTTGGCTGGTATGTCCATTGATATTGCAAGAACATATGTCAAAATGGAAGCCTCTATGGCGTGGATGAATGTTAAAAAGGAAGGAATAGAAAAATCAATGAAAAATATAAGTAACACAACCATTGGTATAAAAGATTTCTTAGAAAAAAATTATGGAATTATGTAAGGACTAAGCTTTAAATGTTTACACCTTTGTTATAGTAACATATTTGAGAAAAATCTAAGATCAATCTCTTGTTCAGCTGCATAAATTGAATATATACAAATACAAAAATAATTAATATTAATGATCATGCGCATAAAGCATCTTTTAAACTTTGTTCTTTTTCATAGGAGGCTCATCAGTCTCGGAAAGCTCCATTTCCTCATCATCTTCAGCTAAATCATCGTCTAAATCTGAATCACGGGCAACATCGCTATCAGCTCCATCGGCTTCAGAATCGTATTCCTCGGATAAATTATTATCGTTATTGTCATTTTCGGCTTCAGATAAATCGAAATCAGCATCATCTGAGTCATCTGAATCTTGAGAATCAAAATCACCATCATCAACTTCTTGCTTTAGAGCACTTTTTAGTAGTTTTTGTTGCTCTTCATCTTGGTTTTTAACCTTTAAGTTTTTATTCTTTAAGAACTCTTCCAATGCACGCTGGTTTTCCTTTGGAACATTAGTGAAACTGTAAACACCTCCATTGTTTCTTAAAACAATAGATAAATCAAAGCTCTTTGATGAAGATGATGATTCACCAGTTCTTGATATTGTGATCAAATTAATATCAGAATATTGAATGTATAGAGGTGGTTTGTTCAAAAACAAAAAGGATTTCTCCAGTGGGTAAAGGTAACCTTGGTTGGCTTTGTAAGCACAAGGTAAAGATGCGTGACCAAAAGAAGAAGAGAAGTCTCCAGGTACTATTACCTTCTTATTTGTTATTCCCTTCAAAACATGGCTCACAACAACATGAGCTAAAGATTCATACTCTTTCATTAAAACATCCTTATAATTCTCTTCATATTCCTCATCAGACATAAGCAGCTTTTTGCTTATCTCAATTTGAGAATTGAATTGTAAGACCAAATAAGGATAAGTGGTTTGACCTTGTCTCAATGGCGGTTCAATTGACAAAACAATGTTATGGTTACTTTCGTCACCAGCAGGAACAGAGAATATTCTTTGGATTTGCTTGGTCTGTAACTTGTATTCATAAGTTTTACCTCTCAATCTTATAGAATCCTTGTAAATATCAATATCATATCTTCCTCTAGGAGTTGTGAAAAAGACTTCTTCAAATGATATGATAGCGTCACCAGAGTTTTCACCAACATCGGCATTTTCTTTTAATTGTTCAAAGAATATTTGTGCGGCAGTCTTTTCGACTTCTGGAGTTTGTTCGTTTTCAGCATCTACAATTTCTTCATCTCCATTTTCCAAGCCGTTTTCCACCTCTTCTTTGCCGTTTTCAACGTCTGATTGCAAATCTACATCATTGTCTTCCTCCTCTTCATCATATTCTTCAAAGTCAGGTATGTAGAATCTCATCTCAACTAATTCGTCCCCGGCTGGTTGATATTCCTCATCTTGATTGCTAAATTCTACTGCTATTTCATGCTTTGAAGTAAGATTTGTGTTGTTTATTCTTTTGTAAGGAACTTCGAATGAAGGAATTCCATTAACTGAAAACTTCAATTCATTTCTTTCAATATTAAAATTACCCCAATTCCATCCTCTTAAAGAGTGTGGTACAACTTCAATGGTTATATTAAATCTTCTAGAAAAGTCGTTTTTTAAACGTTGTAGATCATTATTTGAAAATCCATCTAATTGTACAATACCTTTGTTTTTGGTGTTTATTTTCAATTCGTAGCCTTTGCATCCTTTACTCCATTGAGCAGTTGCAATTTCTTCTGATGGTAAAAGGTATGGTTTGATCTTGTCAGCCAAACTATTGATTGTTCCTGCACTTTTTACTGGCTTCCAACCAAGACCTGAATCAGCTATTCTGAAACGACCATTAAGTCTGCCTTGATTCAGATAAATCTTTTCATAGTCTTCAGTACTCATTATCGCTAAATTTCTTTTGGTTTTTTTAACTTTACTTTAACTTCTTCTTCAATAATCTTTAGAATTTGTTTCAATTACTAGTCTCTTACTTTATAAAATAAAAACAATCGTGTTTTAAGCACTCATACGTTTTAAAATTGTTTATTTAATTCCTGTTGACACTACAGAAAGCATATGTAGAAGATGTTTTTTCCACTTTCAAAATGATTAACTAAAAAAAAAATTTTCAAACGGATGCATGACTTTCACGTGACCTATATCTTTACACTGGGTACATAGGTCTGTTATATAACCATCATACAGCTTATATTCAGAAAAACACGAAAAAGATATAATATGCATAGACAGCATAAATAGTTATATTGTAAAAGATAAATATGTCATAATATTGCTAATTTTTAAAAGCATATAGTTTTTTATGTATATCTGGTTATATATATTTGTGTAATTTTATTTTTAACCAAGCGTCTCGCTTAATTTTCATATCTTAGTTCATAAATCTGGTATTATTCTTGGTGTTTGTAGTCTCTTATCAATACCTAAAGATCATAAGGCATCACTAACACCCTTTAAGAATTCGACGACACCCACACTTCCTGGGTCTGGAATTGTCTCCGATGAATCTCCAACATAACTAGCTCTTCCAAATACAGCTTTGGATTCTGCAGTAGATTTCATACCTTTAACAGCTTCTTCATAGGATTCCTTAAAGTTACCACTGCTTTCTTTAAACTTTCTGACAAATGGGTCTAAAGAATCAATCATTGTAGAATCCCCTGGTCTTGCCTTGGTGTACTTAAATAAAGTTTCTAATCCTTCAAACAAAGAATCAGCCAACATTTGGGATGTTAATTTATCAGATTTCTTTGGATGTTCCTCATGATATTTTAAAGCTCCACCTAAGCATCCACTGACAAATATAGAATACAGACCTCCTTGAGTACCTCCCATTGATGACTCTACAACTTCAGATAGATCATGTAAAAACTCAGAAAATGTGAAATTCTTTGATTTCCATTTATCAATATTGGATAAAATAGCATCACATCCGTTAACTAAAGTATAACCGCAATCACCATCACCAACTTGAGAGTCTAAATGTGTTATATGAGGTTCGGCTGATTTCAAATTACTACAGGCTGATTGCAAAATATTGCAGAAGTAGTCATAATCAATCTCCCCTACCTTTTCTAAAGTGGATGCATCGTCACTTTTCAAGGACTCTTCCTCTTTATCAATATCAGACCCCATGACAGATTCGTATTCTGCTTTATTCTCAAATACTTTGAAACCTGATGTCCATCCTGAAGCGTTTGTTTCAACGTTTAGTAATTCAAGAACAGAATCTATGTCGTATTTCTCTTTTAATATCTTATCACAATTTGACATGTTCAACAATGTTAAACTGAAACCTGGTGAGTTGAAAGCAGTGACATAAGTTGCTGCTAATACAACCTTTGGTACAATGTTATATTCACTCTTTAAAAGCGATAATGTCGTGTAAACAATACTTGAAATCTCAAAATTGGAAACTCCTCCCAAATTATTTACCAACAACAAGACTTCATCTTTAGGTGTGATATCAACAAAAGATTTGTCTTTTCCTTCTTGTTTAAACAATCTTGTTAGCATTTTCTCTTTAATCAAGTCAAAAACATTAGGAATAGGTTCTAAAGTCTCTACACCAGGTTCATTATGAATACCTAATCCTAACTCCATTTGGTTTTCTGAAAGACTTGATTCAAACTTTCTTCCAGGAACCTTACAATGATCTAAAGCGGCACCAATAGTGATCATATTCTTATTGATTAAGTTACCAACATCCAAGACATCATCGATTCCATATACATCACACTTGGTAGATGCAAAAGCAGATATAATTTTATGAGCTAGAGCTGTTCCAGCCAATGCTCTTCTTCCTACAAACTTTGAATTGACGGAAATATCTTCCCCTATAACGCAAGTTTTACAATCTATTCCCAGACTTCTAGCCCTTTCACTAGATAAACCAAAGTGTAAAACATCACCAGTATAGTTCTTAACTACCAATACAACACCTTTACAATTTTCGTCAGTGTTGGCCAGCTTTACAGCGTTTAAAATCTGCTTGGTTGATGGAGATGCAAAAACATCACCACAAACAGCTGCTGTTAAAAGGTTTTGACCAACAAATCCACCGTGTAGAGGTTCGTGTCCTGATCCACCACCAGATATAACAGCTATATAAGGTTTTTTTGGATTAGAGTCTCTATAAACAACTCTACTGTTTTTTAATAAACGCAAATGTTGATGTGATGCAACAAATCCTTTCAAACTTTTGATGACAGATTCATCAACTTCTAAAGATTTTACCATTTTTCTAAAAATCTGTTTCTTTTCCTGTAAATAATAGACAATTATTTATGTCTCTTGGTTTTCTTTTTACTCTTTTGTTTAAATTTATTAAGATGCTAGACGAATAAACAGTATTTAAATAGTAATCAAAACGGTATATAAACTGCAATAAAAAACTTTTTTATGATTTAAATTTACGTATTTTTTTAAAAAATTATTTTTATTATCCGTAAATAAAAAAAACACAGTAACAAAGAAAAATATAAACTTTTGAAATTATTTGTTTAATAGTGGAACTTCTTAAATCTCACCCTTAAAAATAATCTGACAAAATTGTTTTTAAATATCAACCCAATGCTGATATATTTTAAATCCGAACCATCAGTAAGCACGGCTGCACGAACGTGATTAAAAATCATAAAAAAAAAACTATATTTTAAATAAAAGCATAAATAAGTAATAGTGCTACACAGAAAACTGTGTGTTGCTGGGCACAATGCAGGGTTTTAGAGTACTGGCTTTTTTAACTATCTCATCATATAAAGCCATATAGCACTTATATGTAGCACATATTTGAGAGAAAAACTCCTTAGCCTTTTCCTTTCGAATGGATAGGTCAGACTGATCTTCTTGAGCAGCTACCTTTTTTATATTTAATAAATTTGCAATACTTCGATACATCTCATGGTTTATGGATAACAACGTATAGTAATATTTTTTAAACCATATATTTAAAAAGCGAGGTATATACACCTTGAGCAAAGTTGTTAGATCCTTTTTAATAACCAGGTTTATTCTTTCATACTCTATACTTGCTACTTCAAGATGTCTCATAAGATATCTGTAATGTTTTTCTTCCAAAACGTTTAGTTCTCCCGTAAGTTCTTTGTTTTCTAATTTCTCAAACTTTGCTTTATATCTGTTGTACTGGTAAAGTAATAGTGTTCTGTGATTTAAAGCTTGCTCTGTATTAAAAAGAACTTCGTTCAGAAGCTTATTTAAATTTCCTAAAACTGATTTCTCAAAATATTCTAAAACATCAGTTAGTTTCATATATCCTGAAGAATGTTTTTCTTTATGTTTATATGGTAGTGTTATTTCAGGCAACTCTTCTGCTGACTTTTTATTGCGTTCAAAAGATTTTTCAATAATATCCTTTCTTATATTTACAGCTTGTTGCTCATAGGTGTGTATGCTATTGTTTTTCTTTAATTGATGAATATTTAAATGATTTGAGTTTCGAGTTTTGAAGTATTCTAAAAACTGTTCATCATTGTTTGCAGCAACTAAACTTAAAAATAACTCTCGCTCATCAAAAGTTAGTAAGTTTTGTATAGAAGAAATTACATTATTGGATGAAGAAACATAATTTTGAATGAGTGATACATAAGAATATAACTGTTCAATTAATGTGTCAATGTCACATTTAAAGCTTAAAAATGACTGTATTAGTGCATCTGTGTCTTCATCATGTATTTGAATTGCATAATCAGGGTGGATCTTAGACCTAATAAAGCACGTTGCAACCTTAGCATTGGTTTGCCAAGAGATACATTTCTCAGAATTCTTAAGCTGCAGCAATTTACACTTGATAAAATTGTTGTTATAAATCTGATCACCATTCATTGTTGGAAAGATTGACCATTTAAGGTCTTTTTTTCTGTCATTAATAAAACAGTTTTAATTACTAGGTTAATTTTAAAGTAGTATCATGTTAGCCGTATTATGAACAAATAATATGATTCGGTAACCCCACTTAAAGATGGCTAAATAATTGTTAAATATAATGGAACAATAAATTTATTTGATTATTTTCTTTTTTGTAAATGCTTGTAATACTATATTTATTCTAAAATTTCTTAATGTCTATATTTAAATACGTGTGTGCAAAAACGAGCATCTTGAAGCGATACATATATATTTTTTTAAAAGCATTATTTACAATAATAAATGAGAACAAGACAAATTTTACAAAAAT
>JAJMDK010000306.1:0-17294 GCA_030573515.1 Hanseniaspora jakobsenii
TGTCTCTCGATTTCAACAAATCATCAGAGGCAATCTGGCTTAATAAGAATCTACCTTCAATCTTTTCAGGATATACAAGAGTAATGAACTCCTTGGTTTCCAATCCCTTCATCTTTGTTTCACCCAAGTCATAGAACTTGTACCCAATGTCATTTAAAGTCTGCAGTTCCCTTTCCAAAACTTCACCCACAAACTCATCACCATATATTTGGTTCAAATCACCCTCACCTTTGCTGTAACGTTCATTCATCTTCAAAATGGCATTAAACTCAGTCATGAAGTCCATGGATAACGTTATCTGACCTCCATCTGCTACAGAAGAAACTCTTGCAGCTTTGTTGACCATAGGACCCAAGTAATCCATTCTTTGAGTGACCACATCCATTTCGGGAACAGGCTTACCCCAATGAATACCCATTCTGACTGATAAACCATAGAATAATGTGATACCATCTTCACTCTCGATCAAAGCTCCGTTTTCACTGCTGGTGATTTGTTCTGGCCATGAAGCTTGCAGCAGTTTCAATTGAACAGTCAAACACCAATTTAGTGCAGCTAAGGGTGTTGGGAAAGCAACCATAAAGGCATCACCTTCAGTTTTAACTTCATAACCTCCATATAGTCTTAGATTTCTTCTCATAACATTGTTATGGGTCTTAATAGCAGAACGCATGGCATCAGGAAATGATTCCCAAAGTGAGGTGGAATTCTTGATATCTGTAAAGACAATTGAAATATTTCCTATTGGTGGTGGAATTTCAGGTTCCAATCTTCTCAAAGCAGAGTCTTCAAAAGTGGCCTTGTTATTAATTCTACGCAAACTCATCAATGCTTCTTTATTTATTTGGAATTGGCCCATGTAATCTTTAATGGAATCTCTAGAGGATTCTAAAGAAATACAAACCACACACAAAGAATCTGAACATCCATAAGCAATTGCAAAATCTCTTATTTGAGCAGCAGCTTCCATAGGATTTTTTTTATTAGTTCTTGAAATGTCTGAAGCAGTTTCATAATCAATGTACTTCCATAGAGCTTCAGTTGCCATAATAATCATATCATCAGTTTTAGTCAAGTTACAAACTGAAATGTCAGGAGCTGCATGAATATGAGGCAGCAAGTGAAAGAAACCTACAGCTCTTGATACATCACAAACACCATCAACTTTATCGTTATTGACATATCCACCAGCAATTCTTATTCTTACATACTCTTGTGGAATTCCCGGGTAATGTCTTTTGGTCAAAACAACATGATCACCAGTGCTTCTACTTAAAACAGCCATTGTATCACCAATATTAGCAGTGTAAACGACTTTATTTTTGATATAAACAGCTGTTAAAGTAGCACCAGGAGAGAGATCAATATTGGTTAAGAAATCTTCAAAGTTGCTTCCATGGCGTTCTCTATTTTTTTGAGAGGCTGTATTGTTGGATTCATTAGCTTTTGAGTTTAGTTCTTTGTTGATTTGTAAGAAGGAGTGTCTCAAGGCACATTTAATATTCTTTTCACTATCATCACCGTATTTTTCCAACATTCTTGTCAATATGGATGGATAAATGTCTCTGATAATCTTTGGTAATTTATTGCTGGAGTTGGATATTTCATTTTTACCGTCACATAATATTAATAAAGATTCATCAATTTTACCTCTGAATCTGTGTATGGCATTGTCTCTGTAGTTGACAAATGATCTTGATCCAATAGAGTCTGCAACACCATAAGCCATGTTGTTAACTTTAGACTCAGAGGTTCTCATTCTCAAGTTATAGGTTTCGTCAGGTAATTTTGAAGTTTTTAGAGTGACATCCATCAGGGCTAAAACTAATAAATTTTTAAATTGAGTCAAATCCGCATAGTTAACATTATTTATAATGGTGTCTGCAATCTCAAATCTTCTGTTACCAGAGAAACTTAAATACTTAAGTCCTTTGTTATTTAGCCAGTTGTAATCGTACTGATAGTTACTGATATTATATTTCAAAAGGTTATTACTGAAATCTAAAACCTCCAAGTTAGTTAACTGTGAGAGCTCTGAGGGCAAAGTGTTTATCTTGTTGCTGTTAGCCATGAAAACCTTCAAATTCTTCATGAAACCAATGTACTCTCCAGGAAGAGTGGTTAATAAATTACCGGATACATAAATTTCCTCCAAAGTTTCAACACTTGGAAGATGCAACTCAGTGAAGGAATTGTATGAGATGTTTAAATACTTTAATTTTTTGAAATTTTTCAGCCAAACATAAGACTCATTATTCAATCTATTATCAGCCAATGACAATCGTGTAAGTGAGGAAGACAATGGAGATTCTTCAGTTAATTCATCTAAAACAAACGATTGCCAAGGATTCAAAGCATTGGATGAAAGATTTAGATCTTGAAGCTCAAGATCCACAAATCCAGAAACAATCTCAGTAATGTTATTAGAGTTTAAATTCAGAACTTTAAGTTGTTTTAACTCAACAATAGATTTAGGAAGTTTTTCTAGTTTGTTTTTGCTACAGCATAAGTTGCTTAACTGTTTAAGATTTCCAATAGCTTCAGATATCTGAGTCAAATTATTCTCGCTCAAATCTAACTTTCTTATATTAATGAATTTCTTCCAAATGGTAGACGGAACAATAGTTAGGTTAGCCTTGGATAAAGTTAAGTTTGTTAAATTATTCATGTAGTTCTCTTTGAAATAAACAGAAGTTAATGGATTTTTTTCCAATTCTAGTGTTCTCAAGCTTGGTATATCGTCTTCAAATGAAGAAATTTTGTTATCATTTAAATAAACATATTGAAGAGACTTACTGTCAGCAAGGAAACTCGATATAACATTTCCTTTAAGGTTAATAGTTCTTAAATTTTTCATATTGCTTAAACTAGAAATCTCTCTCAAATCGTTATTTGATATATTCAACTTTGCTAGTTTTGTTAGCTTGTTAATGCTGTTTGGCAACTTAGTGATCCTGTTATATGATAAATCAACTTGTAACAAACTGGAACATTGATTGATCACCTCGGGATAAGCAGTAAATAAATTAGAAGAAATATCCAATAGCTGCAAGTGTTGTAAATTTCCAAAAGTTTCAGGCAAATAAGTTAATTTGTTACATTGTAAATTCAGTATAGTCAAGTTTTTAAGATTGCTTATAGAAAGAGGGATGCTTTTGATAAAGTTTCTAGAGAGCTCTAGGGATATGAGGCCAATGACAGCTGTGATATTTTGAGGAAACTTTGAAGCTCTTAAGTTAACCATTCTTATACTGCTTAAGGATGAAGCCAGTTCAATAAAATCTAGAGGCAAGTAACTGTTGGCATTGGAAGATAAATCCAAACTTTCAATTTCACTAGCCCTTTGGTAGAAAATAATTGGTGGTCTACACATATCCATATCTCTTAGATCTGCACGGATGAAATCACCTCTATTGATAATCAGTTCCTCTTGTTTCTTAGTCAATTGTGCAGTTAGAATCGGATGGAATAAAAATTGAAAAACAAAAGATAAATCCTCAATACCTAAAATATTCAAAGGGTCATGAGTCTTTCTATAACCAGATAGCAGCAAAAGACGCAATTGAATGGATATTGGTTTAGCTTTCATATGCAACACTTTCGAGAGTTTTCCGATTCTTAGAGACATTTGGAATTTGGCTGAACTTGGGCAGTTGAACTTTTTCATTAAGATTGGCAGCATTTCATTAACGGTGGTGTTGATGACACATGATATAGTTGTGAAAGTGTTTGTATCTGTATTAAATATCTTTATGACATATTTTCTGTTCATATCAAAGGCAGAGAAATCATTATAATACTTCTCAAAGCTTTGAATTCCAGAGTCAGTGAGAACTTTGTTTTTAGCAATGTCATCACCTGATAGTATATGTGAGGAAACAGAGGATTTTTTACGCATATTCTCAATTATAGAGGTTTCATTGATACTTGCTCTATTGGAAACATTTTCCAAAGATCCAGGATCAAGGGAATTAAAGTGTAATTTTAGTGGACTTTGGGTATCAGAGGAAGTGTGTTTTTGTGAGTTGGAGCGAAGCTCCAACTGAGACACACTTACAGAAGGGTTCATGTGTACAACATTTGTATTACTTCTTCCACTGGTATTTTTGAAAATATCATGTTTTAATTCTGGCATTTCATGACGTGGTAATTTATTATTTTGATCTGAACTTAAAATAATATCATCACCATCCGAGTCATAAGATTCCGCCCTATCCTCAGGAATAGAATTGTTTTTAATTCTTTGTAAAGGAGATACCTCTGATGAACTTTTCTTGCTGGAACTCTTTTTAGCCATTTCTGTAATTGGTGATATTGAGTCTGAACATTCAGAGTTTAATGAATTCTTTTTATCTTTGGAGTAGAGTTTTAATTCTTGTTTATCGTCTTCATTTGAAAGTGAGGATGAGGACTTAACCATAGGTCTGAATGAGTAATTATTGTCATTTGAAGTTTTCTCTGTTTTGTTTTTATTATGATCTGTAGATCTAGATCTTGCAAATTGCAAGGACTCATTAGATTTCTCAACATTTTCAATAATATCCCAACTTTCGGGGGCTTTCCATGTAGAATTACCCGTGTCTGCAACTATGGAAGTTTTATCGTTAATATTTTTGTACATTTCTGAAGCTTGTGATTGCAACCAGGATTGGATTTCATTTGAGGTTTCTCTAGATCTTGGCACCATAGGTTGATTATTTGATTTTTTAGATTGTTCTGAGTCATTGTTGAATTGTTTGTTGAAATTGGATAGTTTATCTAAACCTGTTATTATTTCATCATGATGCCCCCCGGTGCTATCTGCAGAATCATGAGATATCAAAGAAAATGCAGAGGAGTTTCTTTCAATATACCCCTTGGAATTCATACGTTTAGTATTTAGAGGTGATACATTCTCAACATGTGAGTTTTTCAAAGAAGAGTCTCTAGAACCCTTTTTAAATTTATTGGAAAAGAAAGATGGAGTTGAGAAAGTCTTTTGTAAAGGGATTGGTTGATGATCAAACTCAATACGTGAAATGACATCATCTGTGGGGTTGAAAACTTTTTCAGTATTATATCCATGGTTTGTAGAGACAGATTGTAGATTAGACTTTGCAAGTGGGTTCTCTTTGTAATTTTTATTTCCTATAACACTGCTGGTGCTGAGTTTTCTCTCTAATGTTGGAGCTTCTTGTATGGTGTGATTTTTAGGAAAATCGTAGATACCTGAGTGCTGGTCAGAGGAATTAGAGTGATTTGCGCTAGACCCTCTTTTCTTAAATAAGGACATACCTGCAAATCTTTTTTTATGTGGTATACTAAACTCATGAGCACTGTGAGTAGATGTGTTATCATCTCCATAGGCCTCCATCTTTTTTATTTATAAAATATATATATTATGTAATTGCTGGTTTTATAAAGATCTCTATTATTTTTTATTATTAAAATTATATATCTTTATATATATATATAAATATACACCCTTTAAATCTATTAATTCTATTAATAATAATAATAATAATATAGTATTATCTTTGTAATATAACAATATATATATAGATAGATAAAATATAGGTGTTAATATAGTAAATAAAAAGAGAAGATGATATAAAAGTAGTAGTTATTTTTTGTTCTCTAATAATAAATAAATTAATTAATAGTGTAACAAAAAGTCTTTTATTATTTATCTTATTATTATTATTATTATCTTAGTAAGTGCCATACACACTTACATACATAAATAAATTTAGAAGAACTTTAAATCTTTTTTTTCTTTTTAAGTAATTATTAACACTTGTTATTTTTTTATAATTAAAAGAGAGAGAAAGAAAGAGAAAATTTTTTTATTATTATTATACTTTACTTATTTAATATTATTATAATTAATGTCATGTGCATATCATGTGACTATATATAATAGTAATATACTTACATATAATTATATAATACTTTTACAATTAATGTAATCAATATAACTCAACTTATATTTAATAAAAGAGAAAAAGAACTCTAGATATAATAATTAGATTACATTAATTTATATATTTATATATATGTATGTATAGGTAACAATACTCTAAAAGAAATAGAGAGAGAAAGGGGAAGAAGTGTTTGGGTTTATTTAAAAAAAATAATTTATAATTATTTTTTTAGTTAAGGGTAATATATGAAAGTGTGTATACATGTGTATATTATTTTTTATATGATGTTACTACCTATAATAACAAGGGTATTTTATTATATATAATAACAGAAAAATAACTAACACTCTTTTTTATTATTATTAAAGATCACATGACTTTTAGATAGATATATAGAGACAGAGAAAAAAAAACAAAATAAAAAGAGTTACTGATAGTCACATGATCTATTATTATTTTAAATACCTATATATATATATATATATACTTAATAAAGATGTCTATATATAAAAAAAATATATATTTACACCTGATATATTAAACAAAAAGAAAAAAAAAAAATTTTCTTTTTTTTTTACTAGTATTATAAAATATATTCTTAAATAGTTACAATGAGTACTATGTTTATATAAGATGTCTTTAGTCTTCAATTGTTTTATCACTATCTCTCTTCTTTTTAATAAAATTATATTTATTAAACAGACACTCTAGTAATTAAGTTCTAGTATACATATCATTTTATCTAAAGTATTAAAGACTAGTGGGACAACCAAATAACTTAATACACAACTCTAAATTAAAAATAATGTCATTAGTTAACACTCTATACTGTAAAGTCTGTACATTCCCTGTAGATTTTTGTGATTACAACAAGAAAGCATCTAAATGTAAAAAATGGTTGGAAGAAAACCATCCTGAAAGATATCAAGAACTGTATTCCAAAAGGGACTCTGCTGATGAAAGTGGCAACTCAGATACCCTTGATGAAAAGGCCAAGAAGGTTGAGCAATCCCTGAAGAAGATGGAGTTAAGAGAACAAAAGAAGGAACAGAGAGACTTGGAAAACCAGCAAAACAGTAAGATTATAATCAAGACCATTGAGAGAACAAAGAGAAAGAGATCCATAGAAATCCAAGGGTTGGAAGTTTTCCCTCTTGATCTTAAAAAGCTATCAAAGAAATTCAGCAATAAATTTGCCACTGGTTGTTCTATAGTTGATAAGAAATTAGTATTGCAAGGTGATTTGGCTGATGATGTTGAGGAGTTCATCAATAAGTTGCTCAAGGATGAGGCTGGGTTGGATGATATCAAAGTTGAAAAGACTGTGGCCAAAAGAAAGAAAACTGAAGAGGAATTGGCTGCTGAAGCTGCTGCCGCCATTGCTAACGGTACTTCCACCGCCAAATACGTCAAAGGTTCTGAATTAAAACAATAAACATAATTGTCTACTGCAGTAATAATTTAGAAGAAATAATAATAAAATGTATTTTATTTCTTTTTCTATTTTTTTCTCTTTGCAATACTTGTTAAAAGTTGATTATCTGAATTTATCTTTTTTATTTTTTTTTTACTTTTTTTTTCTTCAAGTCTTTTTATTCATTTTTGCTTTTTTAATTTTTATTTAAAATGATTCTCGGAAACAAATTTGTATATAAGAATATATAAATCATTTCTTTTTTTTTATTATTATAGCTTGTTTAGTTACTCATTCACTAAGTTTATTTTATTTATTTATTTGATTAAATATATTTCTGATTAAATTATCGTAAGTTTTTCTCTATGTAGTTTGATTTTTTTATGTTATTGAAAGAAGAGAGAAAAAAAATCATATAGATATATGTTTTTAAAAAAGTCTAAGTTAAATATTTGTGAGGATGGTGTTTTCTGTTGTAATTAGCCTCTAGGGGTCTGAAGAATAGGTATGAAACGAATGAAAAGCCCATACCCAAAATCCATCCCAACTCACCTCCTACATCCGACACCCTTCTGGATATGTATCCTGACCAGAATGATTGATTCATGCCTAGGAAAATGCCTATTATCCCCACACACATGGCTGCAAATGAAGAGTAACCCACATGCAATTTGTCAAAGTCCTCATAGTCATCAACATCAAAGAAATCTAGTCTGCCCTTTCTAAAGACATACAGCTCGCAACCAAAGATACCCAAGTAAAGAGACACATAGTAACCCACCATGTACATGATGTTTGTGAAAGTTGAGGAGAATTTTTTTGATTCGGCAAAGGCCAAGGATAGAGCAAAGGCGACAAGAGAGCCAATCAAGGCCCAGATATGTCTAGGGACTTTTGTGAATGATTTGTGGATTTGTGCTGAGTTTAATGAGAGTGAGTAAGTTGACCCTGTGGTCATTGAGATGGTTGAGAAGGCCAGAACTACAGTCAAAAATTTTGCAAAACCATCCATAGCCTTTGAATCACCCCCGCCTGGATAGCTGCCAGGAGAGAGAACAGCATAAACGGCAGCACCAAAGCCGTTGTTTTCATAGAGGGTGTTCCATTCTTCAGGACCATTTAAAATGGCATAGCAGATTGCAGCACCAAGAATGTTGGTGATTAATAACCCTAAATACATACCTGTAAAGACAGCAGTGAAAGTTTTCCATTTGGGAACAGATTTGGGGATATATGTAGTGAAATCAGCGGCTGAAGTGGCCCAAGCTGTGGAGAATCCAAAAATACAAGAAATAAATCCAAATGAGTTTCCAATGTTTTCACTTCTGACTTTAGAATCATGGCCCATTTTCACAAAGCCTGTGATTTTCAATCTGGCAATGATTACAAAATATACAAAAAAAGTGGCCACCCAGGCTATTCTCTCATAGGCATGGATGACATTGTATCCAAAGAACACAATTGTCATAGAGGCAAACAGCAAGACTAACAAAGCAGCCCATTGGGGGATGTTGTGGCCGTCAACTTGGTTTATAGCGGCAAGAGCCTCTGCTGCAGCGGAAGCATCAATGGAGCACCACCCTGCGGATGAAAACCAGTTCATAACACAGAAACAGTAGCAAGTGGTGAACCAGCCACTGAAAAACCTAGTGAGAGTCAACTGTCTTAACCCTGTGTTGAAAGTGGCAAAGAATGCAGGTGGGAAACAGGAGATGAAACCAAAGAAGACAATGATCAAAATGATGGAGGAGAAGGACAATCCATAATAAATGGCTAAGAAACCAGTGGATAACCCTGCAATACCATTAGTAGTTGAGAGCCACATGAAAAAGGTATTCCAAAAGGAAGTATCAGTTTGTTCTTCAGGCAGTACAGGGGCAATACCTTTAGTTTCAACACCTTCAATACCATACCATAGAATTTGGAATATGTTTCTAGTATTTTTTTCATTATTTTTCTTTCTTGTTTTTTCTAAGTCAGTATCAAAGATATCTGAAGAGGATCTTAAAGAACTAGATTTCAAAGAACTGATGTCAACATTGCATTTTTCCAAATCATCAACACCATTTTTAATTATTTGGTGTTTACCGTCTTCACTTTTATTACTAGTCATTACTTTTTTATATTATTATTTTGATGATTGTATTTATATGCTATTTCTTTTTTTAAAAAAATAATTAAAAAGATCTTTTATTGATACTAATTATAAAATTATAATAGTATTGATAATAATAAATGAATTAAAAATGTTTAATTAATCGGAATATAAAGAAAGAAAGAAAAAATAAATAATAATTAGTATTTTTTTAGTATATTTTTTATTTTTATTTTTCTTTATTCTTTCGGTAGAAGTAGAAGTAAAAGTAGAAAAAAAAAATATATTTAAATAATTATAATTTTGGTATCTTAATATATATGTCTATATATACAATTGTTTGTTGGTTATACATATATTTCTCTCTCTTTATATATAATTAAATAAAGATAATACTCTTCTTGATAATAATAATAATAATAATAAATAAGTGTGTATATATGAAATAATATTATAGTTAATTAACTAATCATTATAATTGTATAAAATATATAAAACGTTAAATATATTTATTTTTTTTTTCTTTATCCCTTTAAACTTTAATTTATAATGTATCACTCACTCTCTCTCTTTATTATTATATGTTACTAATAACCAAAATTATCACTTACATAATTAATGATAAATTTTACTATATAATACAAGAAGTAAAAAAAAATATTATAATAACTAAATAGTAAGAAGAAGAAGAAATAAATAAAAAATTTTTTTTCTTATAATCTCTCTTCTCTTCTCTCTCTTTATATACAAGAGAGAAAACACATTTTTTATTAATCTTTATAATAATAATATACCTTTTGAAAGTTCCAGTAATATTTAAACTTTAATCCGATTCTTTATTACTATTATTGTTATTATAATTATAATTACCTGACTTCTTAATCTATATAGATAGATTTATTCATATTAATTGATGATAAATGAATAATTCAAAATACATATGTATATATACATATGAATAGTTTAAAAAAATTTTCTAAATGTTAAATGACTAAATTGTCTCTCTCTCTATTTTTTTATTTATTTATTTATTTTTACAATAGTTGTTGTCAAGAGTTATAAAAGATATATCTAATGGTCTCTAATATTTATTTATTTTTATTTTTACTTCTTTGATGGGTGTCTAATATACATTCTTTAGAAAAAATTATATATATTCATATTAATGTGTATTATTAATAACTAAAGTAAGGTGTACATATGTGATATTTAATATATACAAGAGTTTTATTTTTTATTTATTTTCTTATTTGTTTCTTGGTACCACACTTTGAGAAATTCATTTCAAATTTTTCTTCTATTACAATTAAAAAACAAAATAGTAATAATAAGATTAAAGGAATTGTTTTTCTTTTTTTAGAGACTCTCAATAACATATACTATACTCACACAGATATACTTAACATATGCTTGTTCTTTTAATACAATAATCAATTGAATCAACAACGTAACTAGTTTCTTATTTTTTTTGTTTTTCTCTTAGAATTGAAGTTTCATCGTAACCTTATATTTCTTAATAAATTTTAGTATAGTTTCAATTAACCTTCTGCCTCTCTCTATTCTTTTCAAATATTTTAAAAATTACCTTATCTTTATTGTAAAAGTCTATAGTATCATAAAAAAAAAAAAAGTAAAAGATGGTTCTATTCCAATAGGAAGGCACTCTGGAGGGTATTTAAAAAGTTTTTATATATGATATTATTATCAACATTTCAATTTGTTAAACTGTTTTTATGTATGAAAAACACCTATCGGAGATTAAAATATTTCTTTTAATTATTAAGTTTATTAATCTTTATTAAAACCAACAAAAAAAATAAAAAAAATTATATATGTATGTATGAAGAAGAAAACCAACTTATTGTTACAGGCAATATATCTATATATATAGAGTATTCAATGTACAATATAGTTCAAGCTTATTAAGATAATTTATACATGTTTTAAAGTAACATTCTACTTTAATTAATCTCATAGAAGAATGAATCTTCATACATATATATACCTACAAGTAAAGATATTTTTTTTTTCTTCTCTTCTTTTATTTCACTCTACTTAAAAAAACTCCTTTAGGAAATGTTAGTAAAGAAAAATATTAATTAATTAAATGAAATATCTATGTTAAATCCGATAGAAAAATATATAATATTTATCTTAAAAAAAAAAAGTCTGAAGTAGTTAATTTACTATGTAAGTACTATTATAACAAAAAAAACTTAGTAACTCGTAAGGTATTTGAAATCTCATTTTTATCAAATATATATTTAAAAAAAAAAATAAACATATAAAAAGAGTATATTCACTGATATTATAAATACGTTTAAATATATTTCATTACTATATATATATGTATATATTAATTATTATTAATTATTTTTATTTTTTTCATTGTAGATAGTTCTCAGGGTTGTGTTTTCTGTTATATCTAGCCTCTAAAGGTCTTAACAATACATAAACAACAAAGGAGAATCCTAAACCTAAAATCCATCCAATTTCTCCACCTACATCAGAGATCTTTCTGGATATGTATCCACTCCAGAAACTTTGATTCATTCCTAAGAAAATACCAATTATTCCTGCGCACATAGCCGCAAAGGAAGCATAACCCACTGGAAGTTTTGTGAAATTTTGGTAATCATTAGGATCAAAGAATGATGTGCTGCATTTTCTAAATACCAACAATTCACAACTGAATATTCCCAGCAGTAATGAAATGTAGTAACCAACCATGTACATGATGTTGCTGAACACAGAGGAGAATTTGTGTGATTCGGCAAAAGTGACAGAAATGGCAAAAGTAACTAGACAACCAATCAATGCCCAGATATGTCTTGGAACTCTGGTTAGTATTGGATGGATTTGTGCAGAGTTTAATGACAGAGAATACATAGAGGCACATGTCATAGAGATGGAAGAAAGAGCCAATAAAACAGTTAAGAATTTGGCAAATCCATCCATTCCGGCATGAGAGCCAGATTGGTAACTACCGGGGGCTAAGATGGCATAAACTGCAGCACCAAACCCGTTCTCTTCATAGAGGGTATTCCACTCTTTTGGACCATTTAATATGGCATAGCACACAGCAGCACCTAATAAGTTGGTGATCAAAACAGCCATGTATAAACCTAAAAATGTAGCAGTGAAAGTTTTCCATTTAGGAACAGACTTTGGAACGTATGTGGTGAAGTCAGCAGCGGATGAAATCCATGCAGTTGAGAAACCAAAGATACATGATATGAACCCAAATGTGTTACCGATGTTTTCACTTCTTATATGTGAGTCATGGCCCATTTTCACAAAGCCGGTAATTTTCAATCTGGCAATCAAAGCAAAGTAGACAATAATCACTGCGATCCAAGAGAATCTTTCATATGCATGGATAGCATTGTAACCAAAGAATACTATGAACATAGCACCAGATAGCAATACCAAAAGAGCAGCCCATTGGGGGATGTTGTGTCCATCAGATAAATTGATCACAGAAAGGGCTTCAGCTGCAGCGGAACTGTTTATAGAAGACCAACCTACACAGGAAACCCAGTTCATAACGGCAAACCCATAGCATGTAGTGAACCACCCACTGTAGAATCTAGTTAATGTCAATTGTCTTAATCCTGTGTTGAAAGTTGCAAAACATGCAACAGGGACACATGAAATAAACCCAAAGAAAACAATGATTAATATGATGGAAGAGAAGGACAATCCATAATAAATGGCCAAAAACCCAGTAGACAACCCGGAGATACCGATATTGGTGGAGAACCACATGAAAAAGGTATTCCAAAAGGATACATCGTTCTGTTCCTCAGGCAGTACAGGGGCAATACCTTTAGTTTCAACACCTTCAATACCATACCATAAAACTTGAAAAATGTTTCTTTTACTATGGGAGTTTTCTTTGTTTTCACTTGCAGATGAGTGTGCTGAGACGGTGGCTACGTCTTGGATAATAGCAGACTTGTTTTCGATATCTGACATTTTCTTAAAGATGTTTTTTTTTTCTTTGGAGGAGGGGTGGGCTTATAGTATCCTAGTAGATTTACTAAACAAGCTTCTCTGGGTTTTTTTTAAAAAATATATAGAAAGTTGTTAATAGCTGCAAAATTTTTTTTAAAGATGTATTAATATTATCGACTTTATCACAGTAGAGATTTATATATCATCACATAGGCAGTGATATTTTATAGAATTAGATATAGCCCATCGAGAATTTAATCCTACAAAACATAAACGTTATAATTTAAAAAAAAAACCTTTCGATTTTAAAACAATCCTAAAAATGAAGAGATAAGATTTTAGTCAAACTTTTAATTTCGTTAAATTTGTTAACGTTTTTCTTCTCTTTTTTTTTTTTCAAAAGATATTAGTAAGCTTTTTAGTAATTAACAAATAAAAATAAGTCATAACTTGTTCAAAAATTTTTCTCCTTTTTAAGTGTATATCAAAAAGTGTCAAGACAAGATTGTGAAAAAAAGAACAAAAAAAAAAAGAAATTTTCATTTTTCTTTTTTATTTTTTTCGGGATTTTCGTTTCTTCCGTAAAAAAAAAAAGTTTTTAACTCCTTTTAAGATTTTATCTAGTAAATTGTAGATTTTTATGGCAATAGAAAACAAAAAAAAAAAAATATTGTGCAATTTGTTGATGAAATCTTTAATATTGTAATTTACTCCTACGGATGTTATTAAGCTATCAATTAGATATTTAAATAAATAAATAAAATATATAATAATTGTTATCTTGATTATAGTTTTATCATTCAAACACTGATTGTAGCAAAAGAAATTTCTTATCTTTAAAATCTTGATAATGATAAATGACACTAATAGTATCAAATTTAAAAATACAATCTTAATCTTCATTATCAATAACAGTGGCACAATCTATACAACAAAATAGTAATACATTGATAATACGATGATTTAGAAATAACAACTATCTTAGAAAATTAAAAAAATAGAGAGAAAGACAGATTACCACTTTTTCTTTGTTCATTTATTTTTTTTTGCCTTATAAAAGAATTTGTTATCCCCGTTTTGTAACTAATAAATCTCCTTTATTCTTAAACCTTTAGTTCTTTCTTTTGATAAAATTTTACATCTTTTTTTTTTATTTAGTTTTAAATTAAAACTGATACAGAAGAAAGTTGTTCTAGATATAATCTCTACAACAAACCAAAAACAACACTATTAAAATATATATTAAAAAGAATCGACTATTAATAAGTCATGCTTTAAGTTCTTACTTCATTGTAGCAAATCTATAGTACGTTTAGTTTTTTGATATTTTTTTTTGTTTATCTTGTCAAAATGTCGATATATTTTTGTAGATTTTTTTTTCCAACTTGAAACAAACTTTAATAACGTGACAAAAGATATTTTATGTAGAATCTAAATCAACAGTAATAATTAATCTTTAGGGATTACTCACCAATTATGAAAAGTATTTTCTTGAAAACTATGTTTTGATTTTAATATAAAAGCCACGTGACATTTTTGATAAAGAAAAAAAATTTTTTTTAACATGAAACATGAATATGATTTTTTTTTTTTTCTCAAACTTTAAACGTTATTTTTATCTAGCATTGTAAAATAACAGCACCTATGAATTTCAAGAGAAACGTGACTTCTTAAATTTTAGCCAATTTTAACGTTATACGACATTACTGATGTATGTAAAATATATTGGTTCGACATTGATATTTATTTGATGTTCTTTTTAGACTCAGATCACATTTATCACTAATGCTTTACTTAACATAGATTCACAATAATTCTTTATGTCATAATATGTATAACAATAATAACAATAGGAAAGCATTCGCACCAAAACCATTCAAATCTTACTTTCCTTGTTAAACCTTTTTATAATATCTACACTATGAGCACTAATAATGATCCGTTTGCAGATTTGCTAAATGATTTTAAGGGTGGATCTGGATTTAATTCAAAAAGTGCCTCGAAAATGTCTTTGAATGAGTCACTCAATAAACAACAATCAATTAAAAATGATAATAAGTCGAATCTCAAAGATTCGCTAGATAACTTGTTTGGAACACCCCTCACGCCTACAGTCAAGAGCTCGTCATCACCTCAAAGCCTACTTTCTAGTGATAGCAATAATATTTTACAACCTAAAATCAGCAATATCATAAATGTAAAAAATGCTAACAATATAAAGAATTCTCCAGTTTTGAAACCTGAATCTATGCAAAATGAGACTAAAGCTACAGTTTCGAATAATTCCAACATTGATGACTTGTTTGACTTTATGAATAGTTCAGTGACTCAAAAAGAATCCAAGAAAGACGAAGTTGTATTTTCAGAATTTGAGAGTTTAACTATAAAACAAAGCAATAATCCAAACTCAGAAAAGCAATCAAAACATACTTCCAGAAATCAAAACTTTAATACTCGACAAATTTATAATCCCTCAGAACAGTCTTCAACACCACATTATAAAAATAGCAATCATAAAGAGTCATCCTTATTGAAATTTACTTCAAATATATTCAATGAAGGTAAAAAATTTATAGAGTCTCAGCTGTCATTTGATACCAGTAACAGATTAGACACATTTCAAGGTAATGCGCATTCGTCATATGAATCCCAATATGAAGATGACGTTTATTCCAAACAGAAACAGAGTACATACAAAGATTTTGACACTGATAGACATTCAGTGGAAAATATTAAACATAATACAATAAAAAAAAATGAAGCAATTAACACTAATGCTAATCTCATAAATAGTACAAATATGATGTTGGATCTTGATTCAAATACACCTTCAACTGCTAAACAATTAAAAAATAATACATCTTTACCAAGCAGATTAACATTAAACATTTCAACATTTGAAAAAGATTCCTATTATGAGTATAAAAACCAAGCAGTGTCTGTATTTAAATTGGGTGATTTCAAAACTTCATTTGACAAATTTCATTTAGCTTCTAAGTCTATTCCTGAAAATCACATTTTCCAAATTATACTTATAAGAAATTTGTTGGCAACATGTTTAAAACTGGGTGACATGAGTGAATTTTCAGCCAATTTGGCAAAAGTTGAATATCTGCTTCCAAAGGAGAGTTTCAAATCTTGGGGTGACTACAAATTTAAAGAAGAAAATTCAAAAGAATTTGTATTAAAAGATCTTTACAAAAAGATAGTTTTGAGTGAATGTGAGTACTATGAAGCTAAAGATAACCATCAAATGAGTCTTGATTTATTAAAACTTTTAATAGAATATGGATTCTGCGATTCAACTATAATCAGACAAAAACAAAGAATACAGAATATTGTCAACCCTCCAAAAGTCTCTAATAAAATTAAAAAAGAACCCCAAACAATTTTAAACTCAAACTCCAGCAAATCTTCTTTATCGAACCTAACAAAGATCAATCAATCAAGTGTAAATAAAGAAAAGAGAGATAATGACGCTCTGATAATGAAGGAAAATGTTAAAAATAAAATTGCTGCGTGGTGTGGAGAAAAATCTACTGATTTGAGATTTTTACTTTCAACAATGGAACAAATTCTTCCAGACTGGAGCAATCCTAGTTTACAGAATCTGATTTCACCCAAGAAATGTAAAATATATTATTTCAAAGCTATTAACAAAACACATCCTGATAAAATCCCGCAAAATATAGAATTAGAAAGCAAAATTCTTTACGAAAACATATTTATGGTGCTAAATGCAGCATGGGAAGTATTTAAAACAGAAAACGGACTATGATAAATATTTTTTCTTATATAAACCCAAAGCTTTTAATGTAAACAAGTATCTATAACTAGGGTATTCTATAGCGCATGAATGATTGAATACACCTTCAATGTCTTCGAAATCCCATGAACCATTTTTGTTTTGTCTTGAAACTATTAA
>JAJMDK010000307.1:0-16908 GCA_030573515.1 Hanseniaspora jakobsenii
CAACAACACTGAAACTAAAGCTAAGGATTTATTATATGAATTAACCTTCAAGAAGGACAGCGCTTTAGGTCAACCACTTTACTATGATCAAGTTGAAAAGATCTCTTTCCAAGATATCACTAAATATGCCAAGAGTTTATACAATGCTGAAAATGCTGTTTTGTCCTCTGAAAATGTTGATGCTACCGCTTTACAACAATTTGTCTCCGAAAACAACTTCTTAAAGAATATTCCAACCACCAAGAAGGCTGCTTCAGCTAAGAACACCTCTTACGTTGGTGAATCTGGTTTATATAGAACTGCTTCCGCCGGTTCCAAGAGCACAGCCGCCATTGGTATCCCAATCTCCGAAAAGGACTTTGGTACCTACCAAGTTTTGAAGACTTACTTAACCTCTCCATTGTTCCAATCTAGCGAATCAATCTCCAAGGTTGATGTTGATGTTTACGCTGACAAAAAGGTTGGTCTTTTCTCTTTATACGTTACCTCAGAAAATCCATCTGCTGACATTAAGTCTATAGTTGCTGCTCTTAAGAAGGGTGTTGATATCAAGCAAGCTGCTAAATATGCCGAAGACATCAATGGTGTCAAGTCTTCAGTTGAAAACTTCAAGTTAGGTAAATTCAACTATGTTGCTGTTGGTAACACTAGCAAACTACCAACAGTTTCTGAGTTATAAGCTAGCTGGATGAATTAACCAACACATTTAACTTTATTACGAAACAGATTGAACTACGCAAAAAAAAAAAAAAAAAAGCCAAAAATCATATAAATGAAACAAATTGATAAAAGGTATTATCACTAATGATTGGTATAACTAAAATATGGAACGCGAGATATATTCTGCGCCAATTGATGAAAGTGTTAATGTTTGTAAATATACTCTTTGTTTCTAATAGAAAAACAACAATGAAAAAAAGAAAACTGATATTTTCATGAAATTACTATATTAGGTCTACATTATTTATATAAATCGAGATGTGGACAATAGGCCATAATTATTTATTCTTAGCAAAAAAAATCTAATTTAAAATTATTCATCTGTTAAAAACATATAACAAATATTACTTTCTTTAGATAACTACTATAAAACATTTGTTTTTTTGTGGTATTTATTCTTATTTTAAAGAGATAAACGTATAGTTGAAATTTTTATTATTGTATATAGCCACAATCTTGCATATACTCTTTTGTTTTTTTTTTATTGTTAAAATACAATTTATATAGATACAAGTTCTAAAGTATTTCTTATTTAATCTGATTTTTGAAGGCAATATTAATAACCTCCCATCCGATACTTTCATATAGACACAATAGCGTTTTGAAATCATTCTTTTTCCATCAAACTTTTAAGATCATAGTGACTATTGATTTTTGTCGCTTAGGAATGAAAGTAAAAGCTTGTAAACAGCATCTCTCTCACTGGCTTCTTCAATCCAAATACCAAAAACTTCTTTTAGCAGTGACTTGATAATAACAATCTCTCCCTTCATATCAACTCTCATTTCACTCAATGCAACTACTTGTTCATCATCTTCGTCTTCATCATCTTCATCATCTTCTTCAATGGAGGCACTACTATTAATGCCACTGTCGTCGCTACTTTTCCTCTTTTTAAGATTGTATTTCTCAAATACAGCTTGGGTATGGAGAATATACTGTTTATCATTGCATACACCTAGTGAAAAGTTAGTTGGCTCCAATCTATTAAACACTATTAACCCATATTTGTATCTATCTTCTCCTGTCAAGTACTTTAAGTCAAAGACATTTTCACCTTCATCGATTGGTAGGTCCTGTGCTTTTGTATCTAATTCTAAAAGGTCAGAATGCTCATTGCTTTCATTTGTTATAGAACTTTCACCTGAGACTGAAAGACTACTTACTCCTTTCAAAACAGAAAGAAGATCTTTTTTAACTTTTATGTCCCTTTCGTAAATAACTAGAGGTCCTTGACACCCCAGAAACACCCAATCAGATGCATCTTCATCAAATCTGTAAATTTTACAATGATTTAAATGATATATTAAAGCCTTAATTTTATCGTCATATGTCTTTGTGATTTTGAAATTTAATTGTTTTTTGAAGTCATTAGAAAAACTGTCTGTCATTGTGAATTATTATGTCCTTTGGGAAAAGCTGTGAATATGCAGTTTCTTATTAATGCTGATTTAAATTTAATTGCGGTTGTATAACAAATATTATTAATTGATATACAATATGTAATAACCTGTTTCTTTGATTATATATTTTTTTAACAATGAGCTATTGCAATGTATATTGTTGTCGGGTATTCTGCAAAAGATTCTTCAATAGTAAATGAATTATCTAATTTCGAAACATAAAAGCAACGAAGGTATCAACTTAAAGTAAATACTTGATAGTATAAAACCAAAGAAACTTAGAACGTAAGCAAATGTTGACGTTGTACATATTTATATAAGAGCAAAAAAAAAAAAAAGTTTCTTGAAAACGTGATAGTGTTAAATCATAAGTATGAATATTTTTAAAAAAAAAAAATACAGTTCTGAATAGACTGAACTAAAGTTAAAAGTCATTAGGCATATATGTATATATGTATATATTAAATTACTAAAGAAATAAATTATCAGGATAGTTTATTTATTTCTTGTAGTATGGGTAATCGACGTAACCCTTGTGGTCTGGAGCATAGAAGGTAGTTCTGTCGTATTGGTTCATTGGCCATTCGTTTTCTAATCTGTCAACTAAATCTGGGTTGGCGATCCAGTATCTACCATAGGCAATTAAAGTTTTGTCGTTTTGATCAACAATTTGCTTGGCAAACTTGTTGCTTAATACTAAATTACCGGCTCTTATAACGTAACCCTTGAAGTGGTTGAAAACATCTTCGTTGTTAACATTCAACAATTCACCTTCACCTTCAACAAAGAATGGGTTGGTAACTCTTGGTTCGACAAGGGATAAGTAAACAGGACCCTTACCTTGTAATCTTCTCTTTTCTAATTCATCGTAGACATAGGCGTAAAGAGCGTTGGTATCTTCGACTGAAGAATCACCACTCATATCACCGAATGTACCGAATGGAGACAATCTCAAAGAGACTTTGTCACTACCAATTTCTTCGACTAAAGAATCGTAAACTTCAAACAAGAATCTAGCTCTGTTTTCAAAAGATTGTGGACCATATTGGTCGTCTCTGTGGTTGATCTTCTTGTCTAAGAATTGGTTCAATAAGTAACCGTTGGCAGAGTGAATTTCAACACCATCAGCACCAGCCTTAATAGCGTTTCTGGCAGCTACCAAATAATCCTTCTTGAAGTCTTCAATATCTTGAATGGTACAAGCCTTAATATGGTTACCACATTCTAAAGCCTTGTTGTGGGAATCGATAGCGTTGTCGTTAGCTGGGTAAATAGCAGAAGAAGATAAATATTCGTAGCCATCTTTCTTCAAAACGGCTGGATCAGCTTGTCTTCCTAAGTTCCATAATTGAATGAATATGTATGACTTGTTTTCATGGATAGCATCACAAACCTTCTTTAAAGATTCGACTTGGTTGTCGTTCCAGATACCTGGAATGTTGTCGTAACCACCGGCTTTCAAAGAAATAAAAGTAGCTTCAGAAATAATCAAAGTACCTGGTCTTTGAGATCTTTGATGATAATACTCTTCAGCCAAACCCCTCTTCTTGGAAGAGTCGACATGGTTGCTAGCTTCACTGGCATATTCCTTCCATTCTGGAGTTTCTAAGTAATCAGTGGTTTGCTTTAAAGCATGGTTTTCATCAGCTCTGAATCTGGTTAAAGGAGCCATGACAGCTCTGTGAGATAAAGTAATTTTATCAGTCAATTGAACAGGCTTGAATAAGTTGGTGTTCTTTAATTCGACAGGGGTGTATCTTTGATCAAACATTTTTTATATCTTGTATATGGGTTAAAAAGCCTATAGTAAGTGCTAGTATGGTTTCTAAGTGGTTATTTCTAACTTCTATTTTTTGAAATAATGCTTAAACCAGAAAACAAACTAAACATAACAAAAACAGTAATTTGTTATAAATAATGAATATCTGAGGAATAACCTTGCTTATATATATAGTGTTTTGAAAAAAAGTTGTTATCACTCGTTTATAAGTGTTCCTATCAAGACAAATTTTCACCCAAAAAAAAATAAAATAAATAAACAAAACCTAAAAAAAAAAAATAAACATTCTTTCCGACAAAGTGAATATTACGTTATTTTTGATATTCCTTAAGATGATGTTATAAACATAGAAACAAAGAGTTTTGTTATTATCTAATAAAACATTACAAAAGCGTTACATAAATGTAAAAATTAAGGTTAACAAAGAAAATAATCATACTCAAAACCCTAATCTCTTAAGATGTCATGTATTATCTTATATATCAGTGATTATTACCTAATCTTAAAGTTACTGTAGGCTGAAGAGGATCCTGAAAATTACGTAATTATTCTTAGTAAAACGGAGGCTGAAAAAAAAAAGTTGGGGCTTGTCCGTCCGTCTTAGAAAGTGAAAAAAAAGAATATTTTTACAGGAATCATAATCTTACACCTGACTAACTGTGTAAATAAATTAGTGGAAGTAAAAAAAAAAAAAAAAAAGATATTTTCAATAAAAAATTAAAAAATTAAACTGCTCAATAACAGGATCGAACTGTTGACCTTAGTGTTATTAGCACTACGCTCTAAACCAACTGAGCTAATCGAGCTTGTTTAATTTTTACATCAAAAATTTATGTGTAGTTCTTTAAATTAAAGTATTATATTCACTTTTATTAAAAATTATTTAGGTTTTTGTAATGGATCTCTAAGTGCTTTTACATATAAACATATCTAAATGCTATCATTTGTAATATGTTAAATGTACAACAAACATCCAATAATATGTTGCTAGACTCCAAACATAATCTAAAATAAGCAGTTATCAGTTAACTTTTTATACATTACAGATATTAGTTTAGTTTTGAGATTTACAAGCGATATGCTCTTTGCTTGAAGCTCTGTATTTTATCTTGATGTAAAAAAAATTGAGTTTTGTGAGACTAAAGAATCCACATTTTATATTTACTTTTTTGAAAAAAAAGAATAATAAAAACAACATTTAATAAAAAGGCTATATACTGCCACATGTAGATTGTTCGTCTTTACAATTTTTATGAGTTTTTGAAACTAAGAATATGTCGCAACACTATAATTTAGATAGAGTTTTATCCAGGCCAACATATCACCAATAGTATTTTCGAATACAAACAGCAAAAGTTACAACAAAATTATATGTAGTATACGGAAAGTTCTTTAGGCAAAATATTTGTATCAGGTATCTAATCCTACTTACAGTCACACTAGAATCATACTGGCGGCTCTTATTGAATCTGCAAATATTTTGGTTTTCTTAACCGTTAACTAGTTATTATTGACTGCATATTCTATATAAAGTGATATCGTTTAGAATATAACCATTTGTAAGTGATTCATTAAAAATAAAAGTACAAATACAAACTCTAAATAAAAACTTCTTCAAAATCTGCATTTGTAAAAAAAAAAAAATCGATCTCAATTATTAATATATGAGATCATATTTGTAATAAATCTAAATAATTTGAGTACATGTATGCTTTCTTCTTGCATTATTTTGGAGATACAGTCATTGTAGATAAAACTTTCGTTCTTTTGCTGGTAAGTTTTTTTACTTTTTTTTTTTGCCGTCATATATGCAAATTTGACATCAGATATCATTATAATTCATTTTTTATACTTATGATGTATTTTAGTTATTTTTCGACAACAGTGTCACAATCAGAGTTCATTGAACACGAGGTCTAACGTGCCAAATTGAAGCACAAATGAATCAGTTACGTGTTATAGATATATATTTACAAGCATATGTATGGGATACTCCAATGTTTCTGCGTCAATACGGCATATAGCATAATGAGTTACCTGAGGTGATACTTTATATATAAAAACGATAAAAAAAATAAATGAAAAGTACAATAGATATCAACAGCAATAACAAAAAGAAAGTGATAACTGAATGAATGAATGATCTTGTCAATGTGATTTTATTAATAATAGTTCTGAGTTAATGATTGCGCCAATAACTATACAAATATTCATTATCTTGATATTATAATCAAATAGATATTATTTAAACAGGATCACCCATCTCGCTCTAGTAGCAACAGGTAGTGCTCCAATATTAAAATAACATTTGCTATAATACTTGATACAAATATAAGGCTTTTGATCATATTCACTTATTCACATTAAACTTTTCTATTTATCATTAATGTATCCCTTTTTGCATTACTATTTGACATTAATCTTCTTTTTCATTTTTGTTTTCAAAATACAATAGGATAGAAGGTTTTTTTATATTTTTTTTTGTATATCTGGTTCTGTATTAAAATTTATTTAATATTTATATTATTTTATAATAGTTTATAAAAAATAGAAGTTTAAAAATAATAGCATATACCAATTATCTGTTGGACTTGGCAACTCTTTCTAATTCATCTTTCTTCTTGATGGCGAAAGAGGTAGAAGAACCCTTAGCAGCGTTGATTAATTCTTCAGCTAAGGTTTCGGCAATGGTTTTGATGTTTCTGAAAGCGGCTTCTCTGGCACCAACGGTTAACAAAGAGATAGCAGTGTTAACTCTTCTTAATGGAGAAACATCGACGGCTTGTCTTCTGGCAGCACCACCACCACCAACTCTGGTAGTGTCTTCCTTGGCACCGGAGTTGGCAACAGCATCAACAACAACTTGTAATGGGTTTTGGTCGGTTAAAACGTTGATGATTTCCAAAGTGTGCTTGATGATTCTGACGGCTTTTAACTTCTTACCGTTGTTTCTTCCGTTCATCATTAAAGAGTTGGTTAATCTTTCAATAATTGGACATTGAGCCTTTCTGAATCTCTTGTTGGCGTATCTACCAGCAGTGTGACCAATGTAAATTGGAGATTGGACTTGGATGTAGGCAACTAAAGATGGATCCTTAACATCAACATCTTGGAAAGACCATTTGTTGAATAATTTGATTTCTTCTTGACCTTGAACGACATCTTCTGGGATGGCGGTGGCTAAGACAACTGGGGCAACAGTTTCGACAATAGCTTGTTCTTCAGACATGTTTACTTTGGTGTGCTTGGTTCTTTCAAAATGGTTATTAATTATATTAAGAAAAAGATTATAAGGTAAGATTTTCAAATAGTCTTTTTACGTCTATGAATATTATTTATTAGTACAGATTAAATCTTTAGAGACAATTGTTTTCTTAAACTGAAAATACGAAATTAATTTACCCAACTCTAGCAAAATATTTGCCTTACTAGTAACCTAATGTTAATGTAAAAATCGAAAAAACGCTTATTTTTCCACTTATTTTACAGCCTGTTATTTGAATCTATACGTAACAAACCAAGTTTAAAAAATCTGCAATGAAAAAGTGTAACTTCATGTAAAAAAAACGACCAGAATAGAAAAAGTGATTAAGTGAGTGTGTGAAGAAAAAAATGAAAAATCATCAACCTACTATTTTGAGCAGTTAAAAAATCAATTAACTTGTAGTCAATAATTATAACTATTTATCTTTTTAGAACGACTTGTTTCTGCCTAAATTAAAAAATAAGCCTAAAATATCTTAGTCTAAAAAGTATTAATAAGCTGAATTTTTTGACTAAATGGTATTTAAAAAAAATATTCTATTGTGTTTTTTTTTTTGCGTCTTTTTCCTCTATTTTTATTTTTTTGTATGGTCTTTATGCACATATATCTTATATTTTCGGATATTTTAGTGAAAGGTTCATAATTTTTTTAGTTAAAAAAAATAATTTTAAATTGTGTATTACAACTATTCAATAAAAAAAATGTAACAAAAAAAATATTGTTTTTTATTTTTCAATAGTGACACGGCTGATGAACAAAATATTTGGAAAAGTATTTTTATCACTTTTTTTTTCTTTAAAAAAGTAGTAGGAGGTTTTCTAAGAACAATAGTTAAATAACTAAATGAGTGATACTTTCTTATAAGAATATATAAATTTTGTATGCCATTTTTAGATAAGCAAAATAATAACACAAATGGTGAATAAGTTTTCTTTCTTTTTTACCATTATCTTTTATGATTTTCATATATACAAAGACAAACATCTCTCCCACTTTTAGCTGTCCTTTTTTATTTTTAATATTCGTTTTAAAACAATGAAAAAAGAGCATGTAAGAGGAATGTTTAGTCATCTAAATTTTGTTCAGTCTCCAGAGATTGCTGCTCTTCTATTTCAGACAAATACTCATCCAACCAGTAAGGATTATTGAAGGATACATCTACCCTGTACTGGCTTATATCTTCAATAGATGACTGTTCTTCCTTGGGAGGTAATAAATAATAAGATCTGTTTGATTGGTTGCCATTAAAATAAAAGTCTTGCATGTAGGTTGCTTTTAATGTCGCTACAAGGACACCAGTTTCACTGTTGCAAATGACTACTTTTCCTATCGGTTTGTTCTTTCTTCTAGCTCTAACAGGTTTGTTTCCAAAGACATTTTGGTTATCCGATTCATCAGATACAGATTCTTGTTGTATTGGTTCGTCAGTGTGAACTCCCCATCCTTCAGACACTTTGATATTTGAATTGTTCAAAATACTAATAGGGACACATCTTTTCATTATCTTATTTGTGGAGTGCATTCTGGTTGTTAATTCTTGTCCTATGTAACACCCCTTATCGAATGATATTGCGTTGGGACAATAGTCCAGTGATAAATCAAGCGGAAGAAGTCTTCCGGGGATTATATCGTTTAGATCATAAATTCCATACCTATGAGTTAAGTCTGCTATATATCCGGGCATGTTATCATCTATTTGGATCTTAACTCCAGTTTGTAATATATCCCTAATTGATTCAACTGTTCCCTTTCTTGTAAGGACTTTGTATTTATAACAAAGCTCGCCATTGTTTGAGTCTACAAGTGATGAGTTATAGAAAATATCATCCATATAAATAGCTGTAATGACATTACTTTCATTATTAAATATTTCTTCAAAATGAAACAGCCTATTATAAATGTAGTTAAACTTGGAATCCTCAATAATATTATCCAGAATCTCCAACTCATAATCATTTCTGATAATTGTGCCTTTAAAGTAAACTTCCCAAACATCAAATCCAAGCTTTGTGTCATTTTGAATGTCAGTATTCAACTTAACTTTGGATAATGTTCTGTGTTTCTCAAGTATCTTTACAACATCATGTTCCTCTGGATGTATTTCGTCGTTATCACACCTAGGTAGTTCCATTACCACTTCCTGATACTTTGTTCCTCTCCTTTGAACCAATGGAGTGTATATTCTAGCTAGCGCATTAATTCTAGATTTGCTGTTCAAAATAGTAGTTAACTGGCCTTTCGTATTTCCGTAACTAGCCTGAAGCTCATCATAAAGAGACATGGATGTTATCTCATCATCAGATATACTTTTGTATTTATTCTCAAAGCTCTCCAGTAGTTCGCCCGCTAATGGGTTACTTAGAGATAGTGCTTTCAATTTGTCTACTGATTCCCTTTTATGTATCATCATATCTTGTTTTTCTGAGCCTATAGTCATCAGTTTCTTTTTAACATATTTATCCTTTAGCTTTGTTGAAACCATTCCATTGAGAAAATCTATAGTTTCTGGTCCATACAGCGATACGTAATTGTATTTATTTTGAGCATTCTTTTCTTTGTTGTAATAAACAAGTGTTTTGCCTAAATCATTGCGAAGTCCCCTTGCTTGAACAGCTTTAGATATACTCCTGATGCTTAGTACGGTAGAGTTAATCTTCATACTGCCACTTAACTGCTTCTAAGTACTTTATTGTAAGTGATTTCTTTGATTCACAATTATCAACCTTGAATCGGTTTGCTTGATTCCTGTCTAGTTATAAATAAATTAACATGTAAGTGACGATATTAACTCTTTTAATTCCAGTTTTCATCGTTATTACGTAAAATGATAATTTAAATCATTTTTCATTTTATTCAACCTTATTATGGAGAAATAAAAAAATGATTATAATATATACCAGCCACGTGATTATCATTATTAGTTATAAGCATACACATTTATATTATTCATTTATGGTTTTGTTGTTACGGCAAAATAGATAATAAATAATCCAAGCAAGCAGTTGAGCATTACAAAGTTTCAAAATAATTTAATATTCATATCTGTTATACAACCTTTTGATAAGAGCTACTTACTTTTTTGTTTTAAAAATAAAAACGATACGAATAGTAAGTTGTTCTTATAAGAAAATTGTGTTTTAAGAATGGTACCTTATATGGTTGCAACCTTATTTAGCCAATGAAATCTGTATTGTTGTGTTCTTATTTGTTCCATTAAATGCGATACAACTAAAACAACGATAAGAGAACAAGCAATCAACTATATAGAATCTTTGATAAGACCTAAATATAATTGTTTACAAAACCATAACTTGCAGTGAAAAAAAACACACTTAATGTTTAATTTTTTTAATTTTTTTTTAAACTTTGTTTAACTTATAAAAGAATATTTGATATATACTAATTCTATATTTTTATTTTCATTAATTTTTGGTGTTCTTTTTAATTTCTATTTTTATGTAGTTCATGTATTAATAAATTAGTTCAGTTAAATGAGTAAATAATAGGAAGACAAATTTTTTCTTCTTTTTTTTTTTTTTTTGATTTTTATATAAACAAAAAAAGAGAGAAGAAAAACATTATTATACGGTCCTAAATAACTTATTTAGCTTCAGCTAATAATTTTTCAGCCTTAGCAACAACGTCTTCAATACCACCAACCATATAGAAAGCGTTTTCTGGTAAGTGATCGTACTTACCTTCCAAAACAGCCTTGAAGGAAGAGATGGTATCTTTTAATCTGACTAAAGCACCTGGAATACCAGTGAAGACTTCGGCAACAGCGAATGGTTGGGATAAGAATCTTTGGATCTTTCTGGCTCTTTCGACAGTTAACTTATCAGCTTCAGATAATTCATCCATACCTAAAATGGCAATGATATCTTGTAAGGACTTGTAAGCTTGTAAAGTTTGTTGAACTTGAGTAGCAACGTCGTAATGTTCTTGACCAACAATAGAGGCATCTAACAATCTGGAGTTGGAGTCTAATGGATCGACAGCTGGGTAAATACCTAATTCAGAAATACCTCTGGATAAAACGGTGGTAGCATCCAAGTGGGCAAAAGTAGTGGCTGGAGCAGGATCGGTTAAATCATCAGCTGGGACATAGACGGCTTGGACAGAAGTAACGGAACCCTTCTTGGTGGTGGTAATTCTTTCTTGTAACAAACCCATATCAGTGGCTAAAGTAGGTTGGTAACCGACGGCAGATGGAATTCTACCTAATAAGGCAGAAACTTCAGAACCGGCTTGGGTGAATCTGAAAATGTTATCAATGAATAACAAGACATCTTGACCTTCTTCATCTCTGAAGTATTCGGCAATAGTTAAACCGGTTAAAGCAACTCTAGCTCTAGCACCAGGTGGTTCGTTCATTTGACCGAAGACTAAAGCGACCTTGGAGTCACCTTCTAAGTTAATGACACCGGTTTCCTTCATTTCTCTGTATAAATCGTTACCTTCTCTGGTTCTTTCACCAACACCGGTGAAGACGGAGAAACCACCGTGAGCCTTGGCAATGTTGTTAATCAATTCTTGGATAAAGACGGTCTTACCGACACCGGCACCACCGAATAAACCAATCTTACCACCTCTGGCGTATGGAGCTAATAAATCGACAACCTTGATACCGGTTTCCAAAACTTCAGCAGCAGTGGATTGTTCAGCAAAGGAAGGAGGATCAGCGTGGATTGGGTTTCTCTTCTTAGTTTTGATTGGACCTCTTTCATCAATTGGTTCACCAACAACGTTTAAGATTCTACCAAGGGTTTCTCTACCAACAGGGACAGAGATTGGGGCACCAGTGTCAACAACTGATTCACCTCTAACTAAACCTTCGGTACCGTCCATAGCAATGGTTCTGACGGTGTTTTCACCTAAATGTTGAGCAACTTCCAAAATTAACTTACCGTTTGGAGTTGGGATTTCTAAGGCATTTAAAATAGCTGGTAAAGATCCTTGTTCGAATTGGACATCGACAATAGCACCAATAACGGCTCTAACCTTACCGGTGGCGGCAAAGGCTGGAGCAGAAGTGGAGAAGGTCTTTCTTGCGACTGATTGGAAAGCAGTTCTTCTGATCAAAGGTAAAACCATTTTTATTCTTTGTATATATATTTTCTATCTATGTGATCTGATTATTTATGTGCAATTTAAAAAAAAATAAAAATAAAATATGCTTTTGTTTTTATGTTTGTTTATAAGAAAGAAATGAAATGATTTCAAAAAAAAGTAAAGAAAGGAAAATGATAATAGGGTCTATTAATTTACAGGATTTAGATTCTTACTTTGTTGTTTCTTATTATAAAAGATGTTTTAAGTTTTCTTTTTTTTATTAATAATTGTTTAAACTGATCTGGTTTTTAGCTTTACAAGCTGTTCTCTTTTCTCTATTAAGTATTTATTTAAATAACTTTCTTAATAATTATTGAATTAATTGATATTATTATTATTTGTATTTATCAATTATCTAATTTAATAAAATGTGTTAGAGTGTTGTTATAATAAAAAGTTATTCGAACTTAATCTTGTATATATATTTTGAGTTGTTTATCATGAAAATTGTTACTTTGAATATTAGTGTTATATATATATTTGACAAGAAAAAAATTTTTTTTCTTTACCTTTCTCTGTAGAAATATTGCAAATATAGAAGTAATATTATAGATTCTATACTTATATATATATATATATTGTTACGTGTGTGATATATGTGTGTGTGTGTGTTTAAAATAATTCTACCATATATAAATTGCAGAAGAAACAAAAAAAAAATTTTCAGCTGTTCTCTCTCTTTTTTTTCATTGGTAGTTGATAAATTTTTTTATTCTTAATTTTAAACCTTTCAACACTACTTCTTCACCCCCATTAGAAATTGAGTTATAATAACTCTAATTTTTTTTTTTTTTTAGTTTGTGTGTGTTTATGAATTTGATTGGTTTATTTAATATACCCGCCTTATTGTAGATATAAAATCTTAAAATGGATAAAATATATGTATTTTACAAGAAATAATAATAAGAAGAAAAGTCAGGGTAAGTACGATACATCACTTAATGTTATCATTCTTCATATCTTTTAATTATTTATTATCTTCCTGTAATCTAATAACACCTATAATTATTTTACTTTATATTACTTTGTTTATCTTGTTTGCAAATAAAATAAATTGATAAAAAAAAAGAGTCTATGTATATATGTAATATTGATTATATAATACACCAAGTTTTTGTTACTTATTGAGATCTTATTAAAATCTTATCTATTTCTTACCCAACTCGCTGGCAACTCTGGCGGCTTCTACAATACCACTGATGACACCGGCCTTAACACCTTTGTTATCCATTTCTACTAATCCGGCAATGGTTGTACCACCTGGGGTACATACCTGATGCTTTAATACAGAAGGATGAGTGAAGTCAGTTAGTTGACCCATCTTAGCTGTTCCTTCAACTGTCTTTAAGGCTAACATGTAAGATTCCTTGTATGGAATACCCATCTTGATTCCTGCATCAACCATTCCCTCCAAGAAGTTCAATACAAATGCAGGTCCAGATCCTACCAAGGCAGTGGCAGCATCCATCTTAGACTCTGGTAACTCTACTAATAATCCTAATTGTCCAATGACAAAGTTCAATGTAGCGGTCCATTCCTTTAATTTATCCTCACTTCCTGTATGAGAGACTACAACGGCACCTTCACCAAACTTAGCTGGGGTATTTGTCATGATTCTGGAGACTATCATTTCATTGTTCTTCAAAATACCTCTGATTGAGTCTATAGTCCATCCAGCAACTAAAGAGATGAAAATCTTGCTGCTTAAATCAACGGAGGTTTCAGAAGCAATCTTTGTTAATACTTCGTCCATTTGATAAGGCTTGACAGAAAATAATATAACATCACTTTGGGTGATAACCTTGACATTGTCTTCCAAAGTTAAGCATTCAAATTCATCAAACCCATAGTTTTTTATCTTGCTGCATTCCTCCTCAGAGACCAATGAGCTCAAGTTCTTTCTTAAAACTTCGCTAACACCCTTGGCTGCTTCTTCGTTGTGGTTTGTAGTGTAGAATTTGTTTGGTAGCTTAGATAACTCATCATCGCCCTTTTTGTTTTGGATTCTACATTTTTGTATGGCGGACAAGAAACTCTGGCCCATAACACCACACCCAATAATACCTAAAGAATAAGACATTTTTCCGTTTTTGTTATTTTTTTTTTTAATTTTCTTTAAGAGATGTACAATTTTTAACTATTGATTCTTTCCGATAAATATATTGATATATTTATATATGTATCTAAATAACTAATATGTACCAAGCTTGGTTTCTTTATTCTGTTGTTTAACTATTCATCACTCAACATTCTATATCTTTATATATTATTGCATTATAAATATGAAGTATAACAGATACGGTTTGATGACTCATCAGTATTAATCATACCGGCACTCCTTTTATAGATAAAATTTTTTATTTATTTTCTGTTAGTTCACACTCACAGGATTCGATTTAAAAAAAAAAAAAAAAAAAAATAGGCAAAAATCAAAAAAAATTATGATCATGTTTCTGCGCAGTGTGTTAAATGCACAATTTTGATAGAGAGATTGAGAGAAATTGTGTGAAAAAAAAAGATAAAGTTTCATTTTCTTTTTGAAAAAAGGCTAGTCACATGTTCTGTTTAATAAAAAAATTATATTTACGTTGACTCTTCTTCTTTTTCTTCTTCAATTCTTATGTTTTCTTTTTATATCATTCATGAACCAGTTCAAGTATGTCTCTGTTTGTTTATAAAAAACAATATATATTTTAATGGATTGTTTCCTATGATATAATTTGGAACGTTACTATACAGCCATGAATGTATGATTCACATCCATATCGTTTGTTTATATAAAGCGTTAGGTGTTTCGCGTGACTTGGTTTAATGCTTAATTATCTTGGCTCACGTGTTTTTTTTTTTGTTATTTTTTGTTGTTAATTCTCTCTTTTTCTTCTTCCTTGTTTTTTTTTCACTTTTAATTGCGTCTAAAGAGATATTCAAATTATGAAATAGTAAACTGGTTTATATGATAGGATACTACATTTCATCTAGAAGATTACATTATTTAGAAGTAACAATTTTTAAAACTTATTAATATATTGTCTTTTAAATTCATAGCTTTTGTAATTAAACCAAATTGTAACTGCAGTCCTACCAAGTAAGACTAATAGTGTCAAATACTATTTGCTATTTATCTAATTGTTTGTTTTTATTTCTGAAAAGCTCTAATCTACACAAAACAATACAGTGGTAAAATGGAAGACACAATTAACAGATTTAATATAGATCCTCAGCTTATTAACATTTTACAGACCAATGATAAAGATAGCAAGGAGATAAAATCGCTAGAAAGCTTGCCTATCGAAGAATTCATATCCTTAGTGTTGAGAGAAAGAAAACTATCATTTAAAGACCTGAGCTCTGAAGCTTTTGAAAACTCAAACTCAGAAGACGCTGATAAATTAGATGGAATAAATGAAGAAAACAAACTTCTTGAAAACGACTCCTCAATTTTTGAGGACTCCGATGAAAATATCAATAATAAACTAACCTTGGAAAACTTTGAACTTCTCAAAAGAGAAGCACTGAAATTCATAAACTTGTCCATCAACGAATCATCTTTACTTCTAGAAACAATTTCCCTGTTGATTTCTGGTCCTAAACCTAAACAAGGGTCTTTGACGATGTCTCCATTTCTTAAGCAACATTTGCCTATGGGGTCTCTTAACGCAGACATTGTTCCTATGAAGCAATTGACGTTGACTGAAGCTGATAAACACCTACTTTTGAAGCTCGCATGGAAGTTGCAATCATTGAAGGAAATAGACGCTATATACAGAAAAAACCATGATATTTTAAAACAACAAATGATTATTGAAAACAAATTTTGGACTTTAGTATCAGACGTGAAATCTGATAAAAACAACATTTTTGCCAAAAACAGTAAGTCAAATTCCTTGGACTTGAAATATGGAATCAATGGAAACCAATTGGCCTCATTGGTTATCACCAATCATACTATTAACAACTTTGAGGTCAACCTTATTTCACAAATAAACTCACACAAATTGATTTTAAGCGAGAATGAAGCGGACAGATCAAATGACATAATTTTCAAATATGTCAATATTGAAGTCAGTGATTTGGTTAATGATGTCACATATAAAATGAAGCTAAAATCTGAAATAATTGAAATCTTAAAGAGCTCTTTGATTAAAAATAACATAGTGGGACAATTAAAGAGACTGAATTTAATGCAGTATAATGAGTTATTGTTCTCAACATTAAAACATGAGTCGAAACAATATCAGCATCATTTCAAAAATATTCAAACCATTGAGGATCATCACATTAAAATGACTACCTTGTCTAACCTTAAAGTTAAAGTAACATATGAGGAAATGAATGTTGCAATGTTAAATGAATACATAAACGACACAAGGGAAGATAATTTGGCAGATTTTATTTTGGACTATATGTTTAAGAACCTAGACTACTTAAATAACCTAAGGATCTATCACAACTTGACAACAAAACCTATCTACCACGCAAAACGAAGTGCATCCTCGAACAATAATAAAAAAGATGTGACAAACTACAATGTAATTCTCAAAAACGTACTTACACTGATCAATAAAAAATACTTGATAAAACAGCTAGTTGCTAAAATCAAAGAAGGTAGCAAATTTGAATTAGTTGAG
>JAJMDK010000308.1:0-16415 GCA_030573515.1 Hanseniaspora jakobsenii
TAAAATTCCTACATCGGTATAATCGTAGAATATTGATAAAGCATCAGGAATTTCTTTAGTGTTCCAAGTTTCTAAGTCTTTATCAAAGAAATTGCCTTTTTTATCCTTCATGAACAATAAGTCAGAATATTTCCCTCTATCGAATGTATTTAAAACAGAAAGAAATTCTTTTTCCATTGACTCTTGAAGCTCTGGGTGGTGTCTGTATAGCTCATCAAGCATACTGGCATATTCTGAATCAAGATCTACAGCTAAAACTTTAGCCAGCTCAACTTGTTTTAAAGGTTCGAATAATAAAGATGTTATATTTTTTGATTTGACAACTTCAAGGGCTTGTTTATTTAAGCATATGGCTGAGATTACTTGAGGTAAGTTCAACAACAAATTAGGCCATGGTCCTAAATAATCACTGAAATTATCTAAAATTATATCAATAGTTCCAAACTCGTGTAAAACCTGAAAGATTGTAGGCTCTTTATTCAAAAGTGTCTGAATTACTACCAAAGCGTATGACAACAAAGTGAAACCAAATATGCTTCTGTTTTTCAACATATCGTTTAAAGTATTTAAGATTGATGTGTCGAGCATGTTTCTTATTCTATCGCTGGAATCTAAATCAATAATATTTAAAAGCTGTTTTAAGCAAGCTCTTAAAAATGACAGATGACTGAAATCTAAAGTGTAATAAATTTTGTTGTAAAATTCTACACCTTCGTTCATATTAGGGTTTTCTAACGCATATAGTACCTCTTTCCGTAGTCTTTGTATTAGTATATTGTATCCATTGTTACTTTCAAATACAGATGCTGCATCAATAGAATTGATACTGGACTTTAAAACATTGGCAACACTAGTTAAAGTTTTGTAATCCTTGCAGTTTTCTATAGCTAAGATATCTGATAATTGGTTAATGAGGCCTGAGCTAATCAAAGATTCATTAATTGAGGAAACGCTACATAAGTTGTTTAACAAAGAGAAAAATTGTGTGTTGAAAGTTTCGTCAACGTTTCCGCTGGAAGCAGCTAATGAGGTTCTTAGTCTCTCAAGCAACATAAAAATAGAACCATGAGAAACATTACCACCTAAGCATTTCAAAATATCAAGACACCATACTTGTTTGCAAGAAATGCACTCAAGGGCAAACAATGCGGCATATCTAACATTAGTCAGCTCAAATCCTGCTCGTTCTTCCTTAAGAGGATACCCGCAGAGGGCGATATTACACAAGTTGTCAAAAATGCTTCCATCAAGTTCAAAGAGAATTGATGAGGCTCTTGGTGCACTTACCAAACAATTGACTAACCCAACACAATAAAACTTTAATTGGATAAATGTATCTAAAGAGTCAAACATTTGTTTTAATTCGCTTTTGTCATTCTCAAGACTTAGTTTATTTTTGCTAGTGGAAAAGGTTTTGGCCAGATAGAGATCTATAGAAAGTTTAAACCAGTAATTCTCCGGAATAATTCTTTGGTTTTTAATAGTTTCTAGTAAATCAGTGTAGGATGTTCTGTTTAACATTTCTTTGGATAGTTTAAATATTTCAAAAGCTTTACGTTTCTTGGAATAAAATTTTACACTAAACTGTGTAAAGCTATCAGTTGGCATAGTGAGATATCCATCAGCGGTTATATCGTAAGACTCTGGTGAGTATTTGGCAATAAATTGATATAAATTAAAAGCACTTTCTTCTTCCCCGTCAGGTGCTGAAAAACAAGGAAGAGCTAATGCAATGCATACAGCTTTATCAAGGACATCAGTTTTTGAAAGCTTATTTGGTGCCCATGACTTAAGGCTTCTAGCTGTAACTATAGATAAAACCTTTATGCATCCTAGTTTTATCTTGAAGTTTGGAACATTCAACAATGCAAGCATTCTATCCAGTGAGGAGTAAACAGATCTGCCTGTTGAGTTGTTAAGTAAAAAAACAGTAACTTCAAGTGTATCCAAAACTAAATCTTCAGTTTCTTTTGGTAACAGTGTCAAAAATGCATCATATTTTCCAATAGTTTTGTGATCTTTAGTGGAGGCAGTATCCTTTTCTTTAATTTTCTTCTTCTCGTTAGCAGACTGTTTGCCAAGAGTTTCTTCATCCAAATTAGGAATGGAGATGTCTAAATTGTGTTTTTCAATGATTTCCATTAGTATCTTATCTAATCTGTTAAGAACGGGAACCCAAACAAATAAATCATCCTTTGATCTCAACCATGGCTTTTGACTGTAATCTTTTAATAATTTGACAAATTCCAAATCATCTTCAACTTTGACAAATGAGTCCATCAGTTTTTCATATTGCTCTGATTTCTCTTTTCTCAAGGAAATTTCCAAATTTCCCAAAGCCAATTGATTTAATTCAGGCATTTTTTTTTTCTTTTAATAAATGTTACCTAGTATTTTCTTTTTTGTATGTTATCTGGTAAAATTGGTGTAAATAAATTGAGTAAGATGTAGTGCTAATTAGTCTGTTAGAGTATTTTTAATCTATATTTTATAAAATATTAATATATGTCAACTAACCAATCAATAAAATAAAAAGGTGTGTGAGATAAAAATTGTTGTTATCAATAACTAATATTTCAACCTTAAACAATGTATTCTACAATTATAACTAAACACTTTGCTAGGTTTGATTACAATAGTTCTTTTTTCTGTTCTAATCTATGAAATAGAAGTTATAAATAAGTTTTGATTATGTGATATTAATTGAGTATAAATATTATTACTAGTACATGTTTAACTAATATCTGTGTGTGTGTGTTAAAAGAAAGACACACACACACATTTATAAGTAATCAACTTTTTTTTAAGAAGATAGAAACTTGAAATTTTATTTCTTTTTTTTTTTAGTTCTCCTTCACGTTTTTATTTTTAACTTAAAACCTTAAAAATAATTAGAAACGTGACCTTTAACTAATTACATTATAAAATTAGTCTTTACGTATTATTTACAAAATAACAAACAAGTTAAATAAATTATGTTTACATATTTATTGAAGGTATAATTGAAAACATATTTTTAGATTTTAAAAAGTTAAATGATTTATATAAAAAAACTCTAATACATATCAATAACTGTATACAAACCTTTTATAACAAAAGGTTTTTTATTAATACTACAATACTAATAAACTAAGATCACCATTTATTCTTACAGTAGAAAAAAAACTCTACTATTGTGTTGTAATTATTTTTTATTATAGTTAGATGCTACATATTTCCTATTTTTTATGTTTTTGTAATGATTAACTTTTTCAAACTTATCTGCAGAAATCTTAATACTTTTGTTCACATTTAGCATTAAAGGTTTGTCTGAGTTCAGGCTGACGTTTTCATTATCTATTTCAAAGTCCTTAACATTGGTTAAGTTTTTAAGATCATCAATTATGTTTCCACTGGATGAAACAGGTTTATTATTCATTGATGCTGCACTTTTGAACAACAACTTTTCTTCTTTTATAGACTCCGGCAGCTGTTCAACAATGTTTATACCAATATCGCCCTTTTTGTCTATATCTTCCTTTTTACGCCTCTCGTCTTCGATAAGTCTTTCTCTTCTCATTTTGCTTTCAGCTATTTCTCTATCTAAATCCTCAATGTCTAAACTGTCATCACTGTAATCGTCTTCATCCTCATTGAGTTGTTCTTTACTGCTTGATGGGAGGTTTTCAGTTAATGCCTCTCTTTTAATAGCTTCAGCCAAGTTCACCTGAGGCAAAACAGTTGGCGTTTCTGAGTCTAATTTGCTCTTAAGTCTTGACTTAGACTTATTATCATCTGACTCTTGATTGTTTATCATTGGAGTGTATGGTTTTGCAGAGTTCTCTCCATTATCATTATATTTCCTTCTTTTTATGCCCCCTGTTTCAATATATTCCCCCACAAGCTCATGATAGTTGTCACCATATTCAGTTTTGATATATGAAGGTGCCCCAGGAGAGAGAGCTCCTATATTGTGGGCATTGGTTGGAACTCTTGATTGAATTAATTCCGAATAAACGTCTGTCTTTTTAATAACGTTATCATTTTCAGTGCCTGATTTTTTATTCGCGTTTTTGTTATTTATAAAGTCCTTGTCATATAGACAGTTACCTAGGGCATTTCCAAACAATCTTAAAGCCCTCTTCAGAGCATCAGTTACAGCTCCTTTTTTGCTATTTTCCAGAGCTGGTCCAACCAGTTTATTTTTGGAATCACCAAACCCTATATCTTCCCTAAAAGTTCCGTCCTTAAGGATAATTCTTACTATGCATGAAGAGACGCAGTAATAGTCACCAGAAGGCGATTTCTCTTTATGCTCTGTTTTTAGTTCTTTTATATGAAAAGACCAGCCGTTAAACCCCAAGATGCTATTTGCAAGATTAATGACCGCATTGCCTTCTAAATAAGCTGCTTTAGTACCCCCAGGGCCAGGTCTGAAGGAGATAAAGGAATGATCTACCTTTTTCTGTAATAACCTTTCAACCTTGGATTGCTCATCCAGGGAGAATTCTCTTATATGAATAGGTGGATTCGAGTTTCCTGTATTGTTTTCAACAGCAGATTGTTGATCTTTCTTTTTATATAACGTATCTATAGTTGGTGTCTTAGTGTTATTATCCATTGCGTTATTCTATTTTAAGTAAGCTGCTTATAGTAGTGTGACTTTAAGATCTGTGTCATTGGGGGTTTTACTCACTTTATTTAAACAAAAAACTAAAAATGCAATAGTTTTCAATCATATACAGACCCAATTACTTATAACACTCCCTAAAAAAGAAATATGTAACTATAAATATTGAGAAGTTGTAGTTGTTAAATAGATTTAGGTGGCAAAATAAGATGATTGATTGATGGATGGATAGATAGAGAGACAAAGAAAATCAAAGTTGCTTTCCTTTAATTGTTTGTTTGTTTTTTTTTGTCTTCCTAAAACGTAGTAGTTACGCGTCTCTCACGTGAGTGTAGCTATTTTTTGTAACTATCACGTGAGCAACAACTTCTTTTTTCTTCCCCCCTTGTTCATCTCTAATTTTTTTCTTTTTCTTTTTTTTTTCCTCTTAACATACAAATCCATAAGTTAAACACTAGCTTATAAATTTTTTATAACATTTATTTACATGTTCTTACTGTTAATTTTTTCCCTTTTCTAATTGCTCTTTAATTAAATAACAATATTGTACAAACCAACAACTGTCAAGTTGAAGGTATAAAGTTATTCAATTATTCTAGAATAAAACAAAAAGAGAAAGCTGACTTTAACAACTAAAAATCTTAATAAATTAAACTGCAGTTTATAGGTATATATTTCATTCATTCTCAAACAACAAAGGATTAATTTTTATATACCATTCAGCTTTAGAGAAAAAAAAATAAAACTTATAGACTAACAACGACTACCCAAAAATGTCTGGGGATTATACTAATGAAAACTACGCTGACCTATTTCTACACGATGAAGCAGATAATCACAAATTCAGGGAGAAATTGTTTCATGGAAAACGATTGCCCTTCAGCACTATGAAAAACAGTGGAACGGTTAAAAATATTTTGAATAACGGTTTTGTCAAAAGAATGAGCCCAAATAATGAAGACGAGTATTCATACCAAGCCAATAATAGGTTTAGTTATAATATCTACTTTTCCAATGTCTGTCAGTTGAGGTTCAAGTATTTAATATCTAGATTCTTAGTTACTTTTACTTTGTTTTCAAGACTGATTGATTGGTTACTATTTAAATTCATAACAATGCTTACAAACGAAATGACTACATCAGATGATTCATACACTATTGTAAAAGTACTTAAAGAGCTTACAAAATGTGTTTTATTGTATTCATCATTTTTGTTAGTTGAATTTGCAAGAAAACATTACATACACGTTAGCCATAAAAAATATTCAATTACAAGACAGGTAAAAAAGATATTTACTTATTTCGCTGTTTATTGTTTGAGTTTCTTTTTGATGTCAATTTCTTTGTCTTGTTTTGCAGTATACTATCAACAATTTGAATCCAAAACAATGGTTGCATTATCTGTATTTACCTTATGTGGCGTCTTCTCATTAAGACATATAATATATGATTTTGATAAGTTAAATTTCACACAAGGGAGTGATTTTTATCAAAGTCCTCAACTTTACATCAAAGGAAACTTTTTCAAAAAGATCACATCAAGTGTTCAATCTTCATGCACCACTATCTGCTTACTAGCTGTTCTATATTTGGTCACTATAAAAATTGGGCTTGAATGTATCTACAGAGTATTGATTAACAAAGTTTTAATAAGAGGCATAAAGTATCTATTTTCAGGTAAACAGTCAAAGGAAGAATATTTGAACAATATGATGATTTTAAACGGTTACTATGGTAGCCATTATTCAAGTCATGATTTGAAATACTTAAATAATAACAACATTAGAAGCAAAAACAGTAGTTTAGATGTTTCTACCAAAGCTACAGTTGAGTTCCTATCCTTTTCTGGGGTTTTCCATGTTTTGTTACTAAACTTTGTTGCCATTTTATTATGGGAAATAGTTAACGTTGCTTTTAGTGCTTACTTATCGATTGGACCACTGCACAAAGGAAAGCTTATTTCTTTACTATCTCCAAGACCAATGGAAACTTTGATTGATGGATTAAGAAACAAGAACAGTTTTTCAAAGTTAACAGCCTTCCAGGAATTATCTTTAAGATCTCAGCTGAAAGTCAATGGCGATCTCATTGAAAACATCTACAGAAACTCCATATATCACAACAAGAACAACTGGTTTGACATTTTGCAAGAGTGCTTACACACCATTAGAGAAACAAACAACAAAATTGCCATTTATAACTTCAAACTCAACTTTAAAAATGACAAAAAGCATTATATGAGTAAGCTTTCAATGTTGAAAAAGAGCAAAGAGCTAGAAAAGTTGATAGAATTGCAAGAAAGTGATCATCTATTTGGTAACACCCTATCTCCTATAGACGATTTGGACTTGAAGCATTTAAGTAACCAGTATCAATTGGAAAAAGAGAGTTTGTGGCAAGATAATATGGAGACTTTGCAAAATGATATATTAAATGCATATGGGGAAAGACCAAACAGTTCTAGATATAATGATGAGACATCCAGGGCCACTTTAAACAGATCTTCTCGTGGATCCACAAATAGACAAACTTTAAGAGAAAAGCACAGAAGGGAAATGAACCAAGATCACTCTTACTTAAGTAACAATTTATTTTTGAAATATTGCTACCCATTTTTAAACAAGGTTTTCAACAACTATTTGAAAAGATTTTTGTTCCCTGATATTCAAGAGCCTGTTCTGTCTTTGGAACCTGAGCTTAAAACAAGATACGACAAGAAACTCAATAGGGTTTTGAGATTGGTTTTGTTGAAGAACAAAGTACTTTCTAGAAATAAAATTGCCAGAGGGGCATTTGCTCATTACACAAATCATTTATTGGAACTAGATGCCCATGATATATGCGCTCTTCCAACCGTTTATGGTGAAACGGTCTTTGCTCTTTGTGCCTTGCTTGTGAAAACACGCGATGAAAGCCCTAGATCATATGTGGCTTCATCAATTTCCCAGATTTTGAAAACTTATCAGATTTCTGCTGTCATATTAAGAGAATACTGTGATTTGGTGTCTAAAGAAAGAGGATCTTCAAAGGAGCTTGGATATAAAACAAGTATTGAGATTTTGTATGATATTGTTTTGGCTGCCTTTTTAGACGTAGTTGTGACTTACAGAGACATATTGGAAGATATAGATATCGATGATGATGTGAAGGATTTAATAAAGTTTGTTTTGGAAAAGTAAAAAAAAAAAATATATATATAAACCTGTTTTTTAAATAACTGGTTTGTAGTCTAATAAAAAGACGAATTAGAATTACGTTTAGGCTTATGCACGTATATATATATATATGCTTATAATAAGTACATGATTATTATATTTTTTTAGATTCTCCTGTCGTATTATAAAGATTATTTGACGGTAAATTATTATGTTCAAATCAGTACAAGGTCGTCTCACGGTAATGAAAAAGAGAAAACATGTAGTAAATGGATGATTATTACGAGAAAGTTCATTGTAAAGATTAAATGAATTATAAAAGTATGTTGTTATATATCTCTTTTAGCAATCAGTACAGAAAAAAGATTTAGTATTTAACGTGAACGCAATTCAATCTAGAAAAGATGATATCGTAATCAGAGAAGAATCATGTAAAATAAGTAAAAATCCAATCAACAACCTCAAATCTTCATCTTCCTATAGCAACAAAAAAGAAGAAAAAAAGCCTAATGTAACAACATGTTAATATTTGCATATATAAAAGATTTAGTATGATGCCAACACAATAATAATCACTCAGAGTTTTGCTTTTTTTTTTAAATTAATCGCATTGTCTACTCAGAGCTATGGCAAGGGAGATCTGGATGATTTTCTTTGATTTTTAGGTTGATCTAAAAAGACAGGTTTTAATACTTGCTCATCAAAATTATGGAATCCACCTTTTAGTAAGTTTGTAACTGATAGATTTGTAGATTCACCCGTATTTAAAACATCGTCAGTATATGATTCACGTAGGTTACTGTCTTGATCAAAGGGTTGACCTGGAGTGTTTGTCATATTGAAAACAGAAGGATCATCGATATCCAAGTTAAATGTTCTAGGCTGTTCAATTTCAAACTCATCGTCTGAATCTTCAGCGGATTCATCTATGCAACCGGTTTTAATTTTTAGAATTTCAAGCATATTTGCTGTAGTTCCACCAAAGATAACAACAGTCAAAACAACAACAACAAGAACAGTAGCGAGCAAAGTCCATTTTTGGTCTCCTTGAATACCCATCGCTAGAGCAACACCAACGGCACCTCTTAAACCTGCCCAAAAGGTCATCATTTTATACTCATGAGGAATTTCGTCAGGAATATCAGATATGGAATTGAAACCTGAAGAGGAGGTTATACCACTGGATCTCATTTTCTTATATTTGTAGAATCTGTTTATAAAATCAGATAATGGGAAAACTGCACACCATCTAGAAACAACAATGGACATACAGGCAATTAATATCAATAAAGGCTTGTATTCAAGCTCTACTTGTGTGAAGAGAGCCAAACCTAAATAAATAAATATGAAATTCTCTGAAAGTCTAGCTAATAATTGGAAGATATACTTTACTGTCACTTGAGTTTTTCTTGACATGTTATAGTGAGCATAATGTTTCAAAGTGATACCACAGAAAAGTAATGAGACAATACCAGACATATGACATGCATTGGAAAAGAAATAAGACTCATAAGCTATAACAACAATTAGACAACTCTCTAAGTGTGGGTATCTTCTAATTAGGGAGTGCTTTAAGATTAATGCCACAATGATACCTGTGATGAATCCAATAATCAATGACACAGAGAAAGTCAAAATAAATGAGAAGATAGCTTCAAAGAAGGAAGAGAGTTTTGCAGGTCTGCCATGAAACTTTTGACAAGTTTCAAACATAACAATGGAAATAGCATCATTTAATAAAGATTCACCAAAAATAATGGTATAGAGCTTTGGATCAACTTTGTAAGCATTGAAAATAGAAAGAATGGTGACAGGGTCTGTAGCGGATAAAGTGGCACCTACTGATAATGCATCCACAAATGATATGTTCACACCCTCAATACCAATACTAGTCCAAATAAACAAAATAGTTCCCATAACTACAGCACTAATTAAGGTTCCAGGAATTGCGTAAGTTAAAATTGGGAAGATGTTGTTGAAAAAATTTCTTTGGTTCAATTCATACCCTGAGTTCAAAATGATTGGAGGCAAAAGAATGTTAAAAAAATAGTTACTTTTGAAAGTGACGGCAGACTGGATGTAGTTTCCAGGAGAGAGTCTAATAATTAAACCTATACACATACCATAAAAAATAGACAGCACAGTTTCATGTACCGCTCTGATTTTTCTTTGCTGTAGATAATATGAGGACCAAAGGGCCGAAATCAATAAAAACAATAGAATAAATAGTGCCCATGATGCATATATTTCCTCGTTTATAGGATCTTCATCTATATCTGATAAAGGATCTCCAGACTCTGATCCATTAGGAGTTGAAGCAGATCCACCGTTTGATGGTCCATTTACTATAGTAGAAGAACCGTCATCTGCGTTATGAGAGTCCTTCCCTGGTGTTCCATCTAGCAATTCATCCGATGTGTCTCCATCATCTACTCCAAAATCTACTTTAATAGCAGACACTAAAATTGTAGATATTGGTGCATTGTATTTGTTATTAAAAAGAACTGTATTCACTACTCTGTATGAAAAGTTGTAAGTATATTTGAACAGGAGTGTTTTTAAAATATATCGAAGTAGAAGTATCAAATTCATTGTATTTATTTTGTTTTATTGAAGAAGATGTAGTAACTAATATGTAGCTTATAAAAAGAGAAAGAAAAACAAACAAACTTCTTTTCTAGTTTTTTCTGGTAAATAAGTATAACTATATAATAATTATCTTGGGTTGAATTCTTTTCTATCTCTTATTTTTTATAAGATGTACATATTAATTCTACATATTATAATAATAATATATATTCTGTTATTAGAACTGATAAAAGACTAAGAAGTCATATAAGATATTTGTAACTATAACAATAGTAATGATGATACCAATACTAACAACATCTATACTTCTTTATAATATACATATTTTTATTAGTTAGTTAGTTAGTTAGTTAAAATTTTTGTTTGTTTATAATTAAGAAAGAAAAAAACAAAATTATAATTATCCAAATAATAGTGTCACTGTTCACGTGACAATAAACATTTGGTTTCTCTTTCTCTTTCTCTTTCTGTCTCTGTCTTTTATGATTCTCCCCCTTTTTAAATCTCTCTCCCTTAAAGATTAAAATTGTTATTATTAGAAGAAGAGAAAATAAAAATAAAACTAAAAGACAACACAACCATAATCCATTACAAGATAAAAAGTAAAATCATTGTAAGGTTTAATTAATAAACTACCTTTTTATAATAACTTGTTAAATAAAAGAAAAAATTAGATAATATAGATATATAAATAACCAGTGTAAACTGTTTTTTTTAATCACTTTACTATTTTATTACAAAAAAGAAAAAAAAACACCACTTACAAACCCTCAATAGAAAAAAAAAAAAAAAAGATGTCAGTATATTTAAGTGTTTTATTTGGACTGTTAATAGGTCAAATGGTTACCTTGTTGGTATTATCACTACCATTACCAACCATACTAAGAAAAGTCATAGTAAAAGTATATGATGAGTATTTGTATAAATCATCACAGCTGAAGACAGCATTGGTTGTATTGAATTGCATAGTTTTGTCTCTATTTGTTGACTCTTACAAGAGAGCCAATGTCAAATTGCCATATAACGAAGCTAATGGCTTGCCATTGAAACCGGAACTAGCTGTCACCAGAGCCTATCACCAGAGAAATGTTTACATTGCTGGGTTTATATTGTATTACATGATATGTATTCCCTTCATGATAAGACTAATAAGTAAAGTAGCTAAGCTACCAGTAAACAAAAATGATAATAAAAAACCTACAAAGCAAGAAGAAGAAGATAAAACAACACAAGAAGTTGATGATATTGAATTAGATGCTTTGAGACAGAAATTGGAAAGCAAGAAAAGATCATATGAAATATTGGTAAAACAGTATGATAACAGAAAAAGCTTTATAGATGAAGTCAACTTTTCAAGCAAGAATGATGATATCAATGTTAAAAAGGGTCAATAAGTAAAGAGAGATTACTAAATTTCTCTTACATAACAATTAGTCTTATCTGTATTTGATTATGTAGTGGTTTTATATATGTAAATATATATAGTTAAATATACATACAATTTGTTTTATTTCTCCCACACTCTTTCTCTTCTACATATGTTAATGGCACATATATCGTGTTAATTGTTTCTAGTCACGTGTTTATCACATATTTGTAAATGTTGGTAAAAAACCCCTTTGAAACAACTTTGAAAAAAAAAATTTTTATAATTTTTTGATGACATATTTAGTATGTAACATACATAAAAGAAAAAAAATGAACGAAACATTGTTTACAGAGGACAAACTGAATAAAAAAAAAAAACAAATAAAAAACAATTTTAAATTTTAAATAAATACATCTACATTAAAAAATAGTTTTTCTAAATTCTTGAATCATTTTAAATTTGTATTATTCAACTGATGATTTAAAAATTGGAGACTATCTTTCTTTTCAAATATAACTTAATAATAAGAAACCAAAATTAGCGTCAATTATATATACAACAATGTCCTCTACAATTCCTATCGTTTTATCAGGTCCATCAGGTACAGGTAAGTCCACTTTATTAAAGAAGTTATTTGCTGAATTCCCAAGCACTTTTGGTTTTTCCGTTTCCTCCACTACTAGAAAGCCAAGAGAGGGTGAAGTCAATGGAAAGGACTACAACTTTGTTACCGTTGATGAGTTCAAGAACATGATTGCTGAAAACGCCTTTGTTGAATGGGCTCAATTTTCAGGCAACTACTACGGAACTACCATCAAGTCTGTTCATGCCGTTAAGGAATCCGGAAAAGTATGTATTTTAGACATTGATATGCAAGGTGTCAAGTTGATCAAGAAGATTCCTGACTTCAACTGTAGATTCATCTTCATTGCTCCTCCTTCCATCGAATCCTTGAGAGAAAGATTAACAAACAGAGGAACTGAAACTGAAGAGTCTCTATCCAAGAGAATTGCCGCTGCTTCTGCTGAAATTGAATATTCAAAGGAACCAAACGCTCACGATATAATCATTGTCAACGATGACTTGGAAAAGGCATACACTCAATTGAAAGAGTTTATTTTCAAGAAAGATTAGTTCGACTTATATAATAAAAAAATAATTATATTTTATAAGCTATAAGAAAAAAAAGAGATATATCTATATATAAGTATATATATATATGGCTATTAGACGCCATCGTTTAAGTTCATTTTTTTTTAATTCTAAAAAAAGAATATATTGAATTTTTTTAATCTATGCAATGATTATTCAAATATTTATTTAATGTAATTGAAGAATTTAAAACGTTATTGATTCTAATTAATACTTATTTTTAATTGTGTTTCTAATTTTTTTAAAAGTTATAGTACTATCAAGACATGTATCATATAAAATATCTTATTTTGTATTATTAATATTCTTAATGAGTGTTTTCCATTTTTAATATTGTTCAGTTACATTTTTTAGGAAAATTAATTAAGTCATGGTTTAGATTCAAACACGTGATAGTTCTTTTTCTCTCTTTACTTCTCTACTTACCATATAAAACTCTATATAAAATTTTAAATCAGGTGCCAATTGTTTAACCCTTCATCATAGTAAATTATACAGCCTACTAGTAGTTTTTTTATCACCGACAAGTTGTCAATCGTATATTAGCGCTAATGAAAACATTAAAAAAATAAAAAAAAATAATAATCAAATTTTGAGAGATAAAAAAATAATAAAAAATTAAAGAATTAGAGACATTTAATAATAACTAATTACAAAGATTAAATGATAGTTTTTGTAAAGTTCTCATTAGTATTATTTGATAATAACAGCTTTTAGAATTAAAAAAAAAACTATATCTAGGTTTAAGAATTGTCTTCTAGATATCTTCTCTATATATTACTAAGATAAACAAACTTTTAAAAAAAAAAAACCAATCAGGATTTATAACAAGAGCTTTGTTTAAAATAGTAAGATTATTAAGTATACATTCTTCTTTTTCAATTTTATAAAAAGAAAACAACTATACAATCAATATATAATAAATATATTTATTGATTACTTACTGAGATATAAGAACTTTTGTTATCAACATACCTTTACATATATAAAAAACCAAAAAAAAAAAACAAGAATAAATTTAAACAACTACAAAAATGTCTATGCCATCATTTTACGACAAAGAAAACCAATCTGAGATAAACAAATACTCCTTCCAAGATCATGTTGCTCAGAAATGTAAAGAAAATCCATTTGTGCCTATAGGTGTAGCTTGTACTTTTGTTGCTGTAACCGTTGCAGTACTCAAGATGAGAGGTGGGAATAAGAAATCAGCTAATGTATGGTTCAGAGCAAGAGTGGTAACCCAAGGTTTAACCATAGCCGCTATAGCTGGTGGATCCGTCTATGCCAAAATGAAAAATCCAGATTTAGGTCCTCAACAAACCCTTGATGAGTTAAGAGCGGAAAAAATTAAAGAAAAGGCTAAGTTAAGAGAACAACTTTGGATCAGTGAACTAGAAATGAGAGATGAGGCTAATAAAAAGAGAAAAGAGTTGGCTGAATTAAGACAAAAAGAAATGGAGTCCATGAAGGGCGAAACTGAAAGAATTCAACAAGAACTAAAGGAACTAGAAAAGAAAGTAAAAGAAAAACCATCCAAGAATTAGTCACCCTTATATGATACTCACTTTGATTTCTTTAAACCCAAATTTACATATCAGATATATATTTTTGGTTAAAATTTTTTATAATAAAATATGAAAAAGAAAAAGAAAACTAAAGAGTGCAGTAAAGAATGGAGATGATGATTGCAAAATGACTTTCATCTTAGTTTTCTATCTCTTGTAAATAGATATATATTAAAAAATATAAAAGTATAAAAATAGAATTCTCATTGAAACTCTACAAGTATCAAATCCAAAAAAGAAAAACTTTCATAATTTATATTTGGTTATATGTATTTCATTTTTTGCTTTTTTATAAATATTGTTACCCTTTCTTGAATTCAGTTACTATAAAGCAATAAAATATTGACTATATCTAATATCTATATTTGTAGTTAAAGGGTGAGTTACAACTTTTTACATGTTAAAAAAAAATCTCTAGTATTTTTTTTACGATGAATTAGATACAAATACATGTATATATTCTAATTTTTTTTTCGTACTTATAATTTAGATAAGAGAAGAAAACACACGTCACACATATTTTTTTCTTTCTACTGAATTAATTACAATGTGTAAGAAAAGTAACAAACACTATAAATAGTAGAATACATATTAACCATTTGATTTTATTAGATAGAAGTTGTATATACATTCACAAGAACAAGAAACCAACTTACATCTACTTTCCTAGACATTTAGTTACAGTATCAATATATGTTATAGAAAAAAAAAAAAATGGCAAACGCAACGTTGACAAAACTTAGGGTTCTAGATTACAACAAGACATCTCAGTTTTCAAAGAGCGAATTTCTGTTAGATTTTGAAACTACCACTTTTAGAGATTTTAAAGAAATTTTAAAGGAATCATACACAGGCGCCACAAGGCTCACAGACAATGATATAGGATTATTTTACCTTGGTAAGGCAGTATGCGATTTTCACCCTATGAAGGTGAAATCTGCCTATATGATGGATAATGACTCTTACTTGAGTGAGTTATTTTTTAATAATATTGGAAATGATGATAGAGAAACCAGTGAGATTTTAAAAAATGATGATCAAAAGAATGAAAATACCACTAATGTTAGTGATGATAACCTGAATATAAAGCCAGAATACTCCTTAAAAGTGGTGGTTAATGTTGATGGCTTTTTCAGAAATTATGAGCCGCTCTTTAATGATGGTTTGATATTAAAAGAAGGCGAAGGTTATATACCAAAACTTCTCAACACACCCTTGGAAAACCATTTTCAAGCTCATCAAAGCTCTGCAATAGGTGATAATAATGAAAGAAGAACTCCTAGATCTAGTGATAGCAATATTAGGGATGATACAAGATCTACAGACACCAATTCTTTCACCACTGATGATAATAAAAATGAAGATATACCAAATGAAAGCACACAAAAGACAAGTCCAGGTAGCTTAATAACACCGAGAGTACAGTTTGTTGATTCTAATACTGGGAATAGAATAAAAGTTTTGTCGAATTTTACTGAAAACCAGTTTGTATTAGTGGAAATAGAAGAGCCTGAAGAGGTTGAAGATATTGAAGAAGGAGAGGTAAACAACGAGGGAAAAGAGAATGTCAAAAGAAGAAGGGGATATTTGCCCAAATCTGCCTTTGATAATGTTTCTGAATATGTCTTAAACTTTCAGCCTAAATACTCTAACACAATGGAGCAACTAAAACTAGAAATGAATTCATCACCACCATCCTGGGATTATCTAAAAAAGGGTGAGCAATTTTCTTTCAAGGATGAATATCTACTCATCAATAAGCAGCTATTAATTCAAAATGGAGTTTTGACAGCAAGGGATCTAAATCAAATTAAACAAGACATGAAAAATATAAACTCAATATCAGGGCTATCCATAGATGATGATGATGAATTAAATGCGAATAACAATACTAACGAAAACTTTTTGAATAATACAGAGGCAGGTACATTGGAATACAACCGAACAGGAGTTTTGTTACATGGAACGGGAGA
>JAJMDK010000309.1:0-15965 GCA_030573515.1 Hanseniaspora jakobsenii
ATCTTTTATAGTAATCTCTAGGGGCTGTTTCAAATTCTTTGAACTCCTTGATAGTCAATACATAGTTTTCGTCTGGAAGATCCAGCATGTCAATGTCTTCCTCTTCATCATCTTTTCCATCACCGCATGAATGGTCATTGCTTTTGCATTTTCTGTTTTTAAGCATTGCCTTTTCAACTGCACTAAACTCGTTCATGGTAAATCCCTTGGAAAGAGCAAATAATTGCATCAATAATAGAGTGGTAACCCATACTCCTTGGAAAGCCATCCAAATAACATTATACAACATGAATGAATCTTCTTGAAAGGCTGCACATAAAGAGTCATCTCCTATTAGAATACATGATTTGTATTTATAATTGTCCTCTAAATAATCAAAGTATCCTATACTTCCCTCTACCATTAAAGAAACTGAGTACAACAAAACTAATAAGAAATAGATGAAAAACTTATGATTATTCAATCCAACATCGTTAAATATCCATATACAGAAATGATCATATCTATTGACAAGTTTCTCATTTCTATAGACATACCTACTTCTTAGGTTTATTTCACTTAATGTTTCCACACTAAAGTGTCTTAAGTTGTAAAAACCTTTATTCATAAGTTTATCAATAGTTGAAGAAATTGTATCATTTGTAAGTTTCAAATCAACATATCCAGGATCGATTGAAAACATAAGCTTGTATAGCAGATATGGCAATAGCCAATATATGACTATTAAGGATCTTATAATATAAAAGAAATCTAATTCTCCACTGACAAAGTACCCATGATATATACATCTGGTAATGTGCAAATACATTCCCCATGCAATAGTGGACCATAAAACACCTGATAATAACGGAGTCTTGTTTAATAAGGCTCGCATCTGACTCATGTAATTCGAAAGATTGGTATCTGGAACGCTATTTAAGTATAAAGGCATCATTAATTTCAAATAAATGAAAACAAAGAGCACTAGAAGCAGCGGATGTATTACTAAAAACAAAAGAATTGGGTTTGCTACATCTCCAAGCTTGTTAGCTATACCCAGTTGAATAAAGGGCATAACTAAAAAGGCAACAAATAAAACCCTTTTATTTGCTCTTGAAATATGGTTTAGTTCAAAAAATCCACCAATTAAAGTGGATCTTAGTAGCAAGTCTCCATTATAATCTAAACCATTTTTTAAAAGAGCTGCTCTTAAAGAATCTTCAGTATTCATCTCTTTTGCAACCACATAACAGTTCTTTTTACTGTAGGTAGGCTCTGTCTCATTGGGAACTTCTTGTTTCATATAAACATCTTCATATAAAAATGTCTTTATAGATGAGACTCCTAGAGTCTTTATGATAGTTGAAATAATATTGACATTACCTTTTAAAATAGCCCAGTGAATACAGCCAAAGCCTGTGTTATCCTTAAGTTTTATATTTATCTCTTGTTGATAGCCCTGAACTTCATAGCTGGATCTATTGGAATCTGAAACATCATCATTGTTTCTGTTTATTTCATTAAGCTTTAATATAGTAGAAACTGTAAGGCTATCGCCTTGGTAGCAAGCCCACATAAAGGCAGTTCTACCATCATTATCTTGTGCATTTATATCAATAAGCCCCGTAAATACATAATTAACAAGCACGTATGTTACAGTCAAAATATTGGATGAAAGAGTAGCCAAATGCAAGATATTAAATCCTTGTGAATCTGTTAATGATATTAGAGATGAATCATCGGTCTGTTTCTTATTCTTAGATGCAATCTTGTCATGTTCACATATTTCTTTAATTATGTAAGTGTAGCCATACTTAGCAGCCCAGTGTAGGGCAGTCGTTTGAGACATATCAGTAGACACTCTTTTGTAATTGTATTTTGGTAAGGATAGAAGGTATTTTACAATGGATAATCTATTGTTTATAGCCGCCCAATGCAATCCAGAAACATTGTCCTCTAATATAGGGTCACAATCATGAGTGTAGTCGATCTTGTTTTCAGAAATCAAATGTTTCACAGTGTCCAAATCACCTTGTTGGCAAGCTACTCTGTACTCATTAAAAAGATTTATAGATCTAGTCTCAGTGTTGTCAACTGCATCACTTAATTGTTTGGCGGATGCTAAGAAAATATTTTTTTCAGAAGTTTCATCATTAGAGTAGATTATTTTTAATGATGTATTATGAGAGGATATGATTGATTTTTGGTCATCTCCATGAACTGATGACTCTGGAAGTAAGGAGTCTTCTTCACCATATATGTTGTCGCTATCCAGGTTGATAGAAGTGGTGTCACTTTCCTTGCTACTCATCTTATTCAAGTTGATTTATAAATTTTAAAAACAAACACACGTAACTGTTTAAATGCCGTTAAAACAAAAAAAAAATTACACAAGCAAATGTAAATTTGGTTTTGTTAAGATATTTTGTTTTTTATTTAATTAATTCTAACTTAAATTATATTATTGAGTGGATGTATTTCATATTAACTTGCAAATGATGTTGTAAATTTTAAAAATCTAAACTTATATTTCTACTGAGATGATACATAATAACTCTTGGAAAATATTAAAAAATTCAGTCTGATGTATTTTTAACTATTGATCTAAGTTCTATAAATATATAAAAATTTTAATTAGTATTCTTTTTTTTGTTAAATGTGTCGGTCACGTGAAAAAATATAACAGATCTTTTATAATTATTTTATGAAATATAACCAGGAATATATTACAAGTGAAGTCTTTAATAAAAACCTTAAATTAAAACTGTAAAGTACAAGTCACTATGTCTTAAAACTAAACAAGTAATAATATAAATTAAGATAGATATTGTTGTAACCAATTAGAATTCTAAAAGTCTGATTAATCAGTAGTTTCAGTAACAAAAAATAACATATTATCAAGAATCATAATCTTCTATTAAGCTGACCTTCTTCACTTTATTACTTTTAGTTTCCGTTTGTTCGACTCATTTATTTTCAATTATGCCACACGAAACTAATAACAAAGCTCTTCTTCATATATCATATACAAAGGATGAAGAAGTATGCAACACTTTAGCAACAGGGATACAAGAAATTTATAACAGAGCACTACCGAGAAATATAAAACAAAATAAGTTTTTAAAAATACACAATAAAAGTTACATTAAACAACTTAGTATTGTTCTTGTTTTTTTCAAATCTCTTTTCAGCCAAACACAAACTTTGGGAGAGTCATATAGTAACATTAGACGATCTAGAATACATAATGTGATATACTTTTTGTCTTTAATATTTGATAACAGTAGACTGCGACAAAGACTGGAAACCCATTATTCATATATGTTCGAGATGATAAAAGAAATGGTTGAAATTTTTAGAAATGTGTTTAATTTTCAGATTTTCAAAACTAATGCAAACTTTTCCAAAGAAGAAGAAAATGACTATTACACTGAACAATCTAATGAAATGTATAGCACACTGGGAAAATTGCAAATCACACACTTTATTTTGAAATATACAGCCAAGTCTTTACCTGCTTTGGGATCCTTTTATAAGCGTTTTACAGGAAAAAAATCACCCTCACTGCTGAGTCTACTAGATTTTAACAATTCTGACGTGAATCCTACTGTAGTTTCATACAATAACAAAGAATGCTTATTGTGCTCATCTGAAACTATAAACAACCCGTCAGTGGGTAAATGTGGGCACATCTTTTGCTATGACTGTTTGATTAAGTGGACTAGTAAAAACTTGAACTGCCCATTGTGCAGATTTAAAATTCATCCAAAGGCTGTCATTCCACTTAGAAATTAGTGACTTTATAGTTGTTAATGCTTTAGTTATGACATTTTTTACTGATATGTTTTCATACAACATAATAAACGAAAACAGATAATGAAATTTATACTGTGGTTTAATATAAAAGAAAAAATCAAAATAAAAATTTAAATAAAGATTAACTATTGATGTATATAATGCCAATTTTATTTTTAACTTTATAAACTTGCCCAGTCTTTCATAAGACCACGATCTTCTATTTTCTTCACTTTACTTTTGATTTCACGTAGTCTGTCTTGGTAAGAGGATGCCAGCTCATTAGTTTCTATGTTTTGGTTTTTAGGTTTTTTCTGCATAATTTTCATTCTAACTTGTTTTGCACGCTTGTTTTCATGATCTACAAGCTTTGGTAAAGATGGTAGCTTATTAGAACTACTACTGTTTCCTAAGGAATTGCCATTGGTCTTATGAAGAATTGCTTGTGTTTTGATAGGGGCAGACATGTTAGGTACAACTTGAATGCTTTTATTGCTGCTTCGGCTAAACGGAAGATCACCAGATAGCTCATCAAATGCTGTTGTAGAATTCATATTGGATCTTGAACCTAAACTCATAGATCCATTCTTGTTAAGTAAGGACTTCCCAGCACCGGTTAAAGTTGGTTTTATGACAGGCTGTTTTTTAACCGGAGCCTTAGCGGTTTTGGATGACACTAAAGCTTCCAAGCTTGATAGTGTAGGCAGTTTTTCAGGCAATTTTTTAGGAGTTGAATTGTTATTAAAGTAGTTTACATTACTACTACTCAAATTGTGTGTAGCACCGGGTAAAGTTGGTAACGCAGTGAACAAACTTGGTTGAATCGAATGAGCAGCGTTGATTGTATGTTCTGATAAGGTTGCAGTTTTTGTTTTTTCTGTAATTTCCTTGACTGGATCATCCTTATGTGGTGGACTTAATTCATGTGCTTTTCTAATTAATTGCTTTTTCTTTTGAGATGACTGCGGCAAAGTTTCTGAGAAGTTGTTTAAAATTAACGCAACATTATCTGATATATGCTTCTTTCTTTGGCGTTTTTCTTTTTCTGTAAGATCTTTGGCTTCATCTTCTTCCAGTTCAAATAAACGTGTGTACATCTCAGCCACATCGTCTACGGTTATTTCATTTTCCAAGAAAAATTTATTTGTATCCTCGAAGATTGCCATTTTGTCCTTGCTTGATCCCCAATAATGTCTAGCTCTTTCTTTGAATCTTAGTTTTCTCATTCCTAACTCAGAAGTATCTGAAAAGGTGGATTGTTCATTGGCAGTTTGGGAAATGTCTTGATTTCTTATGATATCTCTGTTTGAAGACTCATTTGCGTAAAGAAAACTAGCATTAGTTGCCCCGTGTTGTTGAATATTATGCATTTCAAGTTCAGAAAGAGTGGCAAATGCAGTCAATGGACACTCAGGGTTTCTACAGTGGAAATGGGATTTTTTTAAATGACGGTCTAATGCTAGAGTATCCTTTAGCCAACTATCTCTTTGTAAGACAGAAGGAATTCCTTTACAAACATAACACATTACATGATCTGACTTATTCATATGCTCATTTAATTCATCAGTAGAGTAAAATCTCAGTTTTGAGCAGAACTGACATGCAGGGTGACCTTCAAATCCTACGGATTTGTCCCCTTTAGTTATGTGATGATCTAAATCGACGTTTTGATAAAACACCGTAGTTTCAGAAGGAAGAAATTTATTGCTTTCAACACATAATTTACAAATATTCATGTATTGTTCTTTGTGTGACTTAAGATGATCTTTGAAACTTGAGAGTGTGTTGAAATTCATACCATCAACACGACACTTATATTGAAGTTTAGATAACACTTTGTTTAAAACCCTATCATTTTCAAACATAAAATTCTTGGTCCCAAGTTTTCCACGGGTTTTACATTTTTTGTATTTGGTGCTAGAATCCTTTTCATCAAACATATAAAAACAAATCTTTGGGTCATTCTCTCTACATAGAATACAGTTTGATTTTTGTTGCAAAACAAAGTACTTCAACGCACACTCTTGACAGGTAGTGTGGTTACATTGTGTTGTAGCTGCAATGATAATAGGTTTTTGACAAATTATGCAAACATTCTCAGTACTATCTGGCATTTTAAATTAAAAATATTAATATGTGGGTCTTGTGTCTTTTTAAATTGATGTAAAAACCTATGTGTCAGTTCTTTAAATAGTTTTTTGTAAAGTCTTAAACCGGCTGGGGTTTTTTTATTAATGTAATTGTATAAAGAAAACTATGACAAAAAGAACACTGGTTTAATTCTTTTTTGTTATGTTAAATACTCAAAGCAATTTTCCAACTGTTAAGATACTTTATAAAATCAAAAAGACATATGCTTGAGTTTTATGTTTAAAAGTGCTGTAAGTCTGCTTTTCTGAATTTAATGATATATACCAAAGTTGTAATGTACATTATTAAACAGATAAAATCAGTTTTTTTTTTCTTAATGTAAAATATAAAAAAAAAAAAATTTTTTTTCTTCTTTCTCTGTATTTTTTTTTATATTAGTGCAACAATTTTTAGAAATTTACCTAGAAGCTAATATTACCAGTAATAATAATGCACGTGTTACATGTGACTTCATAAGTATTTTTAATCACATGATGCTTATTCTTTTTTTTCAATTTTAAGAAAGTTATTTCTCTTTCTAATTGAAGTATATCATTTATATATAGTAATAATATTATTGATACAGATGTAAACAACTAATAACAATTATAAAGAGAAACCGAGTTAAATGTTCCTTTATTAGTGTATACACATAATTTAATATATATGGATAACATATCAGAGTAATTGAACTTTATTTCTATCCTTTTTATCTTTTCTCTTTCTTGTCTTCCAAAAACCATTTCCTATCACTATCCCCCTTTTTTTAATCACTATTCACAATGCTTAACCTATCGGGAGTATTTACATTTCCAAAGATTGTTTTGAATCCTAAACTAATTGTTCCAAAATTGGTTTATAGTAACTTCAATGAAATCAATTTTGAAGAGTTAAAGCGTATACATGGCATAAAATGTGTAGTTCTGGACAAGGACAATTGCATATCAAAGGACAAGGATGATAGGATATATCCTGAATATTTGAAGAGAAACTGGATCAATGGTCTTTTAAAAAATTACGACATGAAAAACATCTTGGTAGTTAGCAACAGTATAGGTTCTTCCGATGATCCTGATGGAAAGCACACTGCAAACTTTATTAAAAACTATGAATGTGATATGAAGACATTACTTCAAAATGATAGCAAAGAAAACCTCAACAGCGTTGTCACATTTCAACCATTAAATATCCTTGAACACAACCATAAAAAACCAGGGTGTCATCCACAAATAACTCAATATTTCATCAATGAAAAAAAGTTATGTGAAAAACCTGAACAAATTGCAATTATAGGTGATCGATTGTTTACTGATGTTGTTATGGGAAATGTAATGAAGTCCTTTCCCGTATATTTGCAGACGGGTGTTTTTCTGAATGTTAAAAATCCACTCATTAACTTAGAACAAATGATCTTTAAACAGTATATAAACAAGAACAACTAATCAAAAATTAATCAACGTATATCAAAAGATTTATTTTTCCATTTCTATTTGTTTGTTTTTTAGGTTTTCTTGATTGTTATCTAATAACAAACACATATATATAGTATAAAGAAATGATAAGAAATTGTTTAAGAAAATAAAAATTGAACAGATAGTTCTGGTGCATATCTTATGATAACAAAATACACCATAATATTTCTCATTCTAACATATATGTCTATGCCTGTTCTTTTTTTTTCTTATTTGATTCTTTTTTCTATGTATTACCTGTATATAATTCATTTTAACATATTCATGACGCCACCAGTTTAATTTTAGAAACAAAGATACTGTCAGTATTCACTTTCTTTCCATGACATCTAAACCTTTTACTGATACTGATAATTCCGCTTTTCTGGTTTTTTATTTTTTTGGTTTATTTTTTAAAACCCCTCGTTTCTCATAGCAAAAAACACTAAAGTGGTTTAACTCACTCACTTCTTGCCATCCTGTTTTTTATGTGCATCAAAGTATGTAAGCGTTTGATTTCCAGGGAATGCCATGTGAATTTCCTTATGGGGTCTTCTTCTCCCTTCTCCAGCACTATCCCCGACAAAGGCATCACCAGGACCTGCACCATGGGGGAACTTCACATAGGGTCTTTGGGCATTACTGCTTTCTTGCTGTTTCTCTTCCTCCTCGTGTTTGATGTCTTCTATGGTTTGTTCATATGAGGGTAGGGGTTCTTGATCTAGTTTATCCTTTTGAGTTTTTTCCTCTTTATAGTTATTAGAGTTCATAATTACTTTATTTTATTTTGTGTATCTTTCTTTTTATACTTTCACAGTTTTTTTAAACTGTTGTTGTTTTTCTTATGTAAATAAAAGTTGGGTTTTATTAATAATTTCTCTTAATCTGTGTTTCCTATTACACATCATATTAGAGTATACAAAGTGTTATAAGTGTCCTTCTTTATAGATTAACTCCCTTAATTCTTTCATACACACACATTTTTTTATAATACATCCATGCTATATCCGTTCCTTAAGTTCTTAATTTTTTTTTTTTTTTTAAATATATGTTAAAAAGAATTATATCTGTTCTTTATTGATAAAAGTTACAATTTCAAAAACTGACATCTCTTACTTCACATAGTTATTCATAAAAAAGAAAATCAAATAAAAACCAAAACTCTTAGTAATTACTTAGTTAGTTATTTAGTTAGTAGTATACATTTTTTATATTTTTATTAATATTTATATATATATAATTATATATATGTTGTATTAGTTTTCATATTTCTTATCCGATGATTTAATTAAATTGTTCATTATTTTTTTTTTTTTTTTTGTTTATTATTGTTATTATTATTTTACATTAAGCCTAAAGAGTAAGCTAAACCACCAGAGAAGGCAAGTGACCATGTCAAACTCATACCGTTATCCAAGTATTGGCTAGCTTCCTCAGAACAGAAAAAGCTATAAGAGGTTAATGGATCGATCAAGGCTTGGTTTAGAGTCAAAATACCCTTCCAGCCACCGATAGTGTTTTCCATATTTGAGGAAAGCATTTCATTCCATTCCTCAGTGACAAAAGTTTGACTTCTCATTTGACTGGATAATGGTGATATTGGCAACATCTGGATTCCATGAATATAAGAAATATCAGTTCCAAAGTAAGTTGTGTAATCCAAATAGTTTTGGAAGGAAATTCCTGCAACCTTGTTTGGCAATATAGCAGATGGCATTATAGTGTTGCTGTCTTCAAATAAGAAATAAGAAGACAGAGATCTAGCCATTATTTGAATCATAGTGTCGGCTCTGTACTGCATAGACTTGTCTTCAATAACGCTTCCCCACATTTTCATACCATACAAAAAGTTGTAATCTTCAGAGGTAGACTCTTCATTCAAACCATTGATGTTGTAATCCAACCCTGAGGCCCAAGAATGACCTGTGTACCAGTCAAAGTATCTGAACTCAGGGAAGGAGGTATCGTTTGATGATGGGTTTGCGACATCTCTGATCAAGGCATTAACCCAGTCTTTATTATCAGCAGCCCATGTTCCACCCATCTTCTTATCAGTGTATCCTAAAACGGCAGCAGCATGGATAATGTAACCATAGTGGAACATGTGGTCGTTGTAATGTGAGTTACCAAAGTTGTCACCTGTGGCGCTAATGGTTGACCAGTCGTTATCTGTGATAATACCACCAAACTTCTCATCATAAACAAAGTAATCAGCATCGGCAATCAAGTTGTCAAAGGCATTTTTCAAGTTATCAATTGCAGATTGTGTCAATTCGGAATTTTCAATGATATCAGAGCAGACCAATGTGATGTAGGCATATTTATCAATGACCTTACCCAAGTAATATGAGTTCAAATCTTTTATGGTGCTCCATATATCTACTTGCAATTCGTCAGTGGCAGAAGTGGCCAATTGTTGAATCAAACCAGAAGAGTATTTCAAAGTGTTGGATCCCAGCTGTTGTGACCATGGTAACCAACCGATTTCAGTGTTCAAAGTCTCTTGGAAATTGATGGTGCTGGCCAAAAAGGCTGTAGCTTCACCTCTAGTTTGAGCTGCAACAGTGATACCAGTGTTAGAACCTTGTGATTCAGAAGTTACAGCAGATAGCTGATGAGGTAGAACATAAACTAATGGGTAACCAGATTCAGAAGCACCTGAAGTTTCATAGTTGAAGGAGTAGTAAGAGTTGATACCATCAGACTCTCCCTTAATGGTCATACCTGTGACATAAATACCTGCGGCCTTATCCAAAAAGGCTTCTTCCTCTGTATTCTCTGGGGCTACACTAGCTTGGATTATTAATCCATCAATGGCAACATTTCCAACCAAGGTGTAACCTGTGTTTGATCCATAGACGGCGCTTAATACAAAGGAGTTGTCGTTATTTGGATTTATAACATAAATGATCCAGGAGACATCATTGATGTAAGCTCTGTACTTGGAAATACCAGCGGCCAAGTTGTCAGAGTATTCCACACTTAGAGATTGAATGTTCATACCGGAAGTGATTTGTGGAATTAAAGAACCATGGTAAACGGCAGTGACCAATCCCATACCTTCAACTATAGGGATGGTGATATAGTCGTCTGAGTTGGAGCTACTGGTTAATTGAACAGAGGCAGACATGTGGCTTAAGTTGCTAACTGTCATGGAGAAATCGTCTGCAGAGTTGAAGGATTCACTTGAAAGAACTAAATCATATTGATTTAAAGGATTAGTGAAAATTCTTGGATTGCCTGAATCGGTGTATTGATCAAAAATATACTGAGAGGATGTTGTATGTTGAACTGCAAAACCAAATAGAGATGTGGTACTTTGCCATAACAAGTAAGGGTATACAAAAGCAGGGTAGACGGCATCGCTTAATAGTAAATTGATGTAGAACTTGTTTGTGTGACCTTGGCTCTTTTGAGTCCATTCAACATTGGAGTTGAAATCCCAAGGGTTAGTCATGGTGTTGAATGAGGAAGGAGGGGCTGAAGTTTCAATAGCCTCGAATAAATCTACTGTAGATGTAGCAGCCACAGTGGCTGTTGTGGTAATAGTTGAAGAAATGACAGAAGCTGAAGTAACTTGAACCGTGGAGAGCGAGGTGGAAGTAGTTGAGGCTATTAGCAATGAGCTCGTTGCAGTAGAGGTGCTACCCATGCTGGTATTTGTATGGACAGTTTCTGAAATGACATTGACAGTAGTAGCGGAAGTTGAGGTGGATAGAGTTGTAAACTTGCTTGTGGAAACGGCAGAGGTTTGCGTTAAAGTGACAACAACAGGTGATTGGTCAGAGTTCAATGTAGAGCTCAAGACATTTTCAGTGGTTAAAGTGTCTGTTGCAATACTAACAGTTAAAGAACTACTGGATAAACCGATAAAGGTACTAGCAGGAGCAACACCAACATCCGGAATGACTGTGGTACCGGTTAAACCTGATATACCTGCACCAGATGTGGAGAATAAAACTGCAGTAGTAGTTGGACCGGTTTGAGATAACAAGGAAGAAACATCAGAAATCAAATTGCTAACAGTGGTTACCATTGTAACTGTTGGAGCTTTGATATTAGCAGTAACAGATGTAGACATGGCAGAAGAAGATGATGTTGATGATGATTGAGTTTTAGCTGTAGATGATGATTGACTTTTAGAAACAGATGATGATTTCAAACTATCAACAGATGATTGACTGTTAGAGAAAGAAGATTGACTGCTAGAGACAGATGATTGACTGCTAGAAAAAGAAGACTGACTGTTAGCGGAAGAAGACTTACTTATAGATGAAGAAAATTTACTGCTAGAGGAGGAAGCTTTTGGAGAAAGAACAGTAGTAATTATAGAGACAGGAGCACTGTATCTAGTAGCTCTAGACTCTGCAGATGAGTCTGCATCAAATACAGGTTCCACAGCGGTATATTCAGAAGCAGAAACGGTCTCAACGGTGGTGAGAGCCAGGGCCAAGTCATCAGGGTCAAAAGTGTTGGTGATTTGTCTTTTATCTATAATGGCAGAGGTCTTGACGACAGATATTAAGCATACAAGCAGAGCGACTATGTTCAGTTTCATAAACGCCATGATGTTTATTTTTCTTTTTTTATTTTTAGTTTAATTAAATCTTTGTCACTTGGAAAATAATAAAATAGTGTTAATAGTAGTTTAATAAACTGTAGCTAGTTTAATAATTTTTATTTCGTTTTTTTTTTATAGAAGTAAAGAGGTTTTGAATTGGGGGGGTTTTTTTAATATTCTTATTTGTTTGGTTCTTTCTTTATTTTATTTTTCACTATATTTGTTTATATCTTCGATATAATTAGATATATTATTGATTAATAAACAAACAATAAAACAAATAGTAGTAAAGGATTATCGAGAGTAATGCATGAATATATATATTTACATATGTTAATCATTCATTCCTTTATATATATATATTCCTCTAATTTTTTTTATTATAAAAAAATAATAATTGTTGAATATCATTCTTTTACAGTATTACTTATAAATTAAGAATATAGGAAATACGTTGATTTATTGATTAATTAATTAATTAAACTCATTTAATTTAATAAAAATATTAAAAAATTGCTGTGTTTTGGTTTAAAAATCTATATTAGGATATTATAATACATTTCTAACATTAAAAAATCTTTTTAATTTAAAAATACATATATGCTTTACTTGATGAATAATGTCAATTCTATTGTGTTTCATATTGAATATATGTATATGTATATATAAAAGGATAATTCATTTTTTTAGTTTTTTTCTATACGTATCTTTATACATATATATAATTAAATGTTAAGACATTAAGATCAATTTCTTTTTACTATTTATTTATTACTCCATACTCTATTATTTATTATATTTTACTCCATAAATTAAAAATATTAAAAAATCTAGAATTTATTTATTTTAATTAATTATTATCAATTGCTGTATTTGTTTAAAAATAAAAATAATAATTTTTTTTAAAAACTCAGCAATTAAATTAAATTAATTTTATTATTATTATTACTAAAAATATATATAAGTTGTAAATACTATTTTACTTGTTAGAAAAGAAAAAAAAAGAAAAAGTAAACATGTCACGTGTATAGATATAATAATTTATCACGTGTATATTTATAATAATTGTAATTACATCACGTGTATATAGGCAAACATATATCACGTGGTTAAAAAGTAAATTATCACGTGTGTGTAAATTATAAACATATCACGTGCTTTTATTACGTTCTTTTGTTTCAATTCACTCGTTTATAAAAAAAAAACAATTCTTTTAAAATATAAATCATGCTTCTTGTTATTCTTTTTTTATTCTTTTTTTTATTTTAAAGTAATTTGATCTCCGTATTATTATTATTCCTTTTTTTTATTTTCTATATATATTTTTTGTACTATTATTATCATAATTAATGTAATATTAATATAAAATATATATCGTGTGACAATATAAACCCTAAAAAAAAAATTAACATACCACAAGAGAATATATAAAATGTTAAATAAATTATAGATCACACCCATACATTATATATATATCAAAGGGATTATTGCCATTATTATTACTAAATATATATTATTATTTTAAAAAAAAAAGCCATTCTTTTTTTTAACAATTTCTCTCTCTCTATATCTCTCTCAATTAACCTTTTGATATATTTATATATATAGAATAAAAGAGATTAATTAGAGCGTGGATGAATGTTTGTTATGTTAAGGTAAATTTCTTTTTTTTTATTTATTGAATAACTTGAATATATAATTAACAATAAAAAAAAATATAAATATAATTGTTAACAATAGAAATAATAATAAATTTTTATTGAACATTCCTTCTTTTTTTATAACAATAACAAATAACAAATAAAGTGGGTAACAATCATTTTTGATATTATTATTTTTAAACAATACATTAAAATAATTATTTAATTAATTAATTACTTAATAATAATAATGTAATATATATATATATATAAATTAAACGGCATTCATCATTTGTACATTAAACAACAAGGAAAGAAGAAAAAAAAATATAAAATTACATTCATATATATATAGAAAAAAATAGAAGAGAGATTTTTTATTGACAGGTATATAATATATAAAATATATATATATATGTATAATAAGATAACGTTAGAATAAATTAAAGAAAAAAAAATAATAATAATTACATCAAATAATACATATACATATACATGACCATATAATAATAATAACAAAATACTACTAACAACTTTACCATACTTCTTTCTATCTTCTTTCTTCTCTTCTCTTCTCTTCTCTTTCTTTTTTTACTTTCAATTTTTAATTTAATTCTCTACATCAACTAATCTATAATATAAAAAAAATAAATAAAAATGAGTAATTATACTACAAATGATTTGTATAGATGTTACAGTAACTCTACTAGGATGTTTCACTGTGATATCTGTAATAAACCCTTTCCCAGACCTTCTTCCTTGGGCATACATGTCCTTATACACTCAGGCGAAAAACCTTACAACTGCAAATACTGTGATAAGAGATTCAATGTTCTGAGCAATTTAAGAAGACATGAAAGACTCCACACAAACTCTATAACTGATGATATGATGGATAATACCACTATATCAAAAGTTAAGAAAAAAAAGAACAAAAAAAATCCTCATAAAAAAAAAATTACACATATCAATTCTAATAACAAAAATAATATCAATAAAAATAATAATTCTGATAATAATAATAACAAAATATTCAAACAAACATCTAATCATTTAAAAATAAATACAATTGATATTCAAAATCTCAATGGTGAAAGAAACTACAGTAGCACCATTGAAAACAATTATATTCATTCACAACCTGGATTATCTCCTAATAGTATCAATCCAACCTCTCCTGAAGGTGATATAAACAAAAATCAAACATTCAAATCATTTTACCCTCTTAATAATAATAATATTCAAACTAATAATATTCAAAATAATAATAGTAACAGTAAAGGAACAAATTTCTTTTCTGGCATGTCAAATGATGTGTATAAGAATGTTACCAATGCACCAGTATATTTCCAAAACATGCAATATCCACAGCATTCTTTACCATTTCAACAACAACAACAACAAACTTTAATTCAACCAATAACAACGATGCCTCCAAATGGAATCGTTTATCAAAGAAACAATTCACTTTCTATAAGTTCACTCATGACTTCATCCCTCTACAACGGAAATCAACCATTGAATAATCTATCTAATAATTTAACAAATGGAGGAGAGAATCCATGTAATAATAAATCAATTCTACCTCCAATGACTACAAATTTATCAAATTATCAATCTACCTCTTCACTTAATAATACTAATAATAATAATATTAGTATTAATAATAATAATACAAACTTTACAGTACCATTAGTTAAATATTCTCAAGGGAATCCTATAATGAATCAAAACACCATGAATAACAATAACAATGTTAGATCTAATGGTAGTATAGATTCATACAATAATCATAATCAACAACATCATTACTATCAGCAGCAACAGCAACAGCAAGGATTAAACGGAAGATCTTTTGGTAGTATGGTGGGATTCCCCCCTAATGGAGGAGAGATATTGAACATTAGACAGTCTAATGGATACACGGAAAATTACTTGAACGCTAGAAATATTACTGCAAGAACTAGTGGTGGTACAGGTGCCACTTTGGGTATTGGTAGTTTAGGTAGTTTGGGTATTGGTATTAGTGGAAGTGGTGGAAGTAGTGGTAATAATCACAGTAGTAGTGCTGCTAGCGGTGGTGTTGGTAGTAGTGTAAGGAATTCACTAACTGATCCAGAACAATACAAAAGCTATCCTTAAAAAAAAGAAAAGAAATAATAATAAATAAATATTATCTAAGAGAAATGGAGAATGAATGATACATATATACATTACAATAATAATAATAATAATAATATATATAATATATACTATAAAAATACTAGGACCAATTTTACAAATCTCCTTTTCCATTCTTTTTTTTTCTAATAGTAATTATTAATATTATTAAAAGTATTGTGTATAAAGTTTATGCAGCTATGTTTCATCTTTTCTTTCTCTTTTTTTTTATTTCTTTTTTCTTTTTTT
>JAJMDK010000310.1:0-15473 GCA_030573515.1 Hanseniaspora jakobsenii
AAGACCATGAGAAATGGATTTCTTTATAATGGCATCACTGTGTAATTTGATTTGGTGATTGAAGCTGCGTTTCTAACAACTACAGGAGCCATATTAGTGTTGTCTTTGAAAATACAATAACACTATTTTATATTACAATTAAATAATTAAAAAAAAACGGGCTCGGTATAAAATATGGGCAGATTATAGGAATATTGAAAAAGTTAAATAATTCATATAAACGGAGTGAAGTCATTGTAAACTATGAATTCCAAAAAAAGAGTGATTTTCTAATAGGAATAACATGTTTTTTGCTACGGAATGATTAAACACATGGAAAAAGAGGGCTTCTCTGTATGCGCGTGATGTGCAATACACGTGCTATATAAAGGGTGCAAACAAACATTTTTGTTTACATCATTTCTAACAACTTACATCATAATAAGTACGTTAAAAGTAATCCTTTTTTTTTTTTTAATTCATTTATATTAAAAAACACGTTTAATTTTTACATTAGATATTAATTTTAATTTAACGTAAACAATACTGTATAATGGTGGGAAATCATAAGTCTTGAGGGGAAAAAAAATAATATCAAGTGAACTTCAAAAGATCAATGAATATTCTGGACATGTCGAGATTTAATGAGAGGGTGTTTGCATATCTTTGAATAACTTATTTTTTTTTTTAAGAGAAGAAAACAATTGACGCAGTCATAGCAGTATGAGAGAAATAGCCATGTTTGATAGTTATTGAACTCATCCATTGTAATACAATTGTAGTGTTACATTTATATTATTGTGCTGATGTAGTTGCCCATTTAACGCAAAAACGTGAAATAAACTAATTACTGCTTCGGGTTTTATTTCCATTATTAAAAAAAAAGATGTTTACGCTATTTAAAAAAAAAACAAAGACCCTCAAAAGTGGTCATCATCAAGAAATGTGAAACAAGCGTAAATTTTAATAACCAACAGAGTAGACATGTAAACAGATAAACCTGTGTAGTATCATAGAGGAATCAAATGCTATCCCTATAACAAAATGAAATCCTTGAAAAAATAAAACTAAGAAAACAGGCTTAACTAAAGTCTTAAATTATGGAATTTAACACTACTTATAATGTAATTTTAACAATAATAATTTTTAGCTCTAGTTCTTGTAATTACTACTGCAACTCATAAAACATTTCTCATATTATCAAGTGATTGATTTATGTTGGTAACCTCTCTGAGCAAGGACAAAATTTTATAAACGCACCTAACTGTTTATTTTTGTTCATCACTGTAAGCAATAAGTTATAAAAAATGATCATATAATAGAAATGTAGATATGTATGCATTGGTTATATTCTCATTTTTAATTAATTTATCAATGAAACACACTTACACCCCCCAAAAAAACAAAGAGTGGGGGCATAGTACGAGACTTTTGATAATTCAACTTTTTTCTAGTTTTGTATTATCCTCAAAGTATAAAAAATTATTTTTTTGTTTCTTTGTTTCTTTGTTTTTTATTTAATGAACTAAAATATAATACCATCAATATTTTATGTCCGCCCGTTTTGAAGATTATGGTATGATTATATTACACAATTTGATAAAACTTTAGTTGTTTAGCCTCTGAACAAATTCCATTCTCATATAAATTTCTTTGTTGTCAATTTTATTTATTTTTTATTTATCAATTATTGACAAACAATAGTATTGAATGAGGTTCAATAGGGAATTTTTCAATTAAATAATTAAAAAAAAGAAGGCTTGAAGTTGATATTTATTACATTGTGGGTTTTTTTCATAATATATAAATTTCTTTCAAAATACTACTGTGTTAACTGTAATGCAGTATGACATTTTCCCTCTATCCTTGTTTATTTGCTTTTACTTCAATTTTTTAATTGATTTTCCATGTTTTTTTTTCTTTGTTTTTATTCAAAGAGGAGAAGAGAATTTACAAATAATAATTTAAAAAAAAATAATAATAACAAAAGAAAGGTTTATTTTTCTTTTCTTTTAATTTTTATTATTATTTTTGTTCTAATTATAAGTTATGTGGTAAACACTAAATGTCCAAATTACTGTTAATTATTTTGCTGTTGTTGTTTAAGAATAACTATTTATATCGCATATTTGTTACTAATTGATATATTTTATTATTATTGAGTTATTTTTAGATAAATCCGTACATAATAATGAACAAATTCGACAAATATAAAGGTTGATTTTATTCATTTTATTTTTTGTAATATGATGCGATATGATGTAGTAACAAACTTACTTTTTATTTTATTTGTTTTTCTTTTTTTTTTACTATATTACATTTGTTTCAAATCTTGGAGAAGAATGTTTACTAACTGAGTGTCAAAAAGCAATTTTTTATTCAATAAAAACAATACAATGTAAAAAAAAAAAAAGTAATAACAATAGGAAACGGATGTCTTTGTTTTTCTTTTTCTTTTTTCATTGTAATTTTTTTTTTATCTTACTCTCTCCTATTTTCCTCCTTTTCTCCTAGTTGAGCAATTTTTTTTTCATTAATTAAATTTTTCAAACAATGAAAAAAAAAGAGAGAATTATGCTACGTAGTTTTTTTCTTTTTAGTTTTTTTATTTGCAAAACGAGTTAATTAATATCTGCTAAAAACAAATAAAACAAAAAAAATAACAATAACAATAACCAGCATAAATTAACCTATTTTTAGCTACGAAGAAGCATTAATTGTAGCACTAAAAGGACAATGCTTTATTTCAATAGCTATATACCAGTAGGCTGTTTTTTTATTTGTAATTATTACTAATACTTCATTGATATGTTGTAAGATTACTCTCTTTCTCCGCAACTAATTTGCATCTCTTTTTTTTTAATGAATTCTGTTGCTGTAATATTCGAAAAGAATAGAAAATGAAAGAAACGGAAAAAGTAAATCTTTTTTTATATTTCTTTTGCTTACACATTAGTCATTTATTCAAATAAAACCACACATATACATCAAATAAAATATTATTCATATACGTATGAACAACATGTATCATTAAAACAATTTTTTCAAAAAAAAACTTTACCCTCTCCTCAATACTCCGCTTCTGTTTATTCATTCATCTGCTTCTATTAAGGTTGAATATATCTTTTGTTACAATAATCGTGTAACAAAAAAAAAATAATAATAGTTACAGTAGTAAAAAATAATATGAACATTAATTTCTCTCATTTTACTATCACTACAAGTAATTAATGTAACAAATTATTAAAGTAAAAAAACAATTTGTTATAAAATGTCTAACAACAGAAACAAAAACGTTTTCTTATTTCTCTCACCTATTGAAAAAAATTCGTAAAGGTCATTTATTTCTTTTTAAAAAAAAAGAAAAAAACTTTAACGGAAAAAAAAAACAAAGACAAAATCAGAAAATCTGTTAATCTCATTATAATATATGGCAATTTTGTTGCAACTATAAAATCAACAACACCAAAAAAAAAAAAAAAAAAAAAAAAAATAATAATAATAGAAAAACAGAATGATTTTTTTTTATTTGCAAGGAATATTTTTACATTCTTGTATTTTTTTCTCTCTTTTTTATGTTTAAATTAGTGAAAAAAAAAAAAGTTAAAATAATTAGACCAGAAAAAAATAAATAAATTTCTTTGTTTTTTTGGTCTGGTTTATAGTAAAAAATTATAATTATACATATAAATGTCTATAGGAGATGAATATTTTTTTTTAAATACGAATAAAAATTTTTTTTACAATAACGGTTATACATGATCACACAATGTCCACAAGGCTAAAGTCTAATTATAAATTCTTGTTTCATAATTATACCTGTGAAATCATTGTTTTTCTTTGTTCATTGAATTAAGAATAACAATAGATTTTATTATCTATCTACATATTTGTAAGTAGTTGCGTAATTACAAATTCCTTATTGCCCCTTTTCGTTTTTTTTTCTTTTTTTTTTATTTTTATCTTTTTCTGAATATCTGTTGTTTTTTTACTTTCAACACACATATATGAATATATCAAATACACTAATATATTTTCAAATTTCTATAAATATAAATAAAGCTATGCACAGCCCCAACTTTAATATATATATAATGAAAGATATGTTTTGAGGAAAAAACACGAAATAAGAGGATTATTAATACAAACTTCGGATTGTAAGCTTTAATAGTGAAATTATCCTTTCGTCTTTATTTTAATTTGTTTTCTTATTTTTTTTAAACTCATTTTAAAACAAATTATAAATATTAGCCCAATTTTATCATTACTATCTATAATTTCAACTTTGTTCTTTTTTAAACCAAAATTACATTTCTCAAACCCAACAATTGTATATCTGTGAATACCGACCTTCAACATACACCTGTAAAGTTTAATCTTAATAGTTAACAAGTTTAATTTATATCTATAAGCAAACCAAAAGATTAACAAAAAAAATAAATAAAACTTAACTTAAGATAATATAAAGCAAACTGGTTTGCACTATTGATATTGTCTTTTTATCTTTTATTACTTAATTCAATATTCATTTTTTTTTTATAGTTACATTATTACATTTCAAATAAGTATCATCAATGAAATACAACTCCTTTTGTAACTGTGATGAGTATATCATTAACTACCAAATAGACAACAAAGTAACTATCCGTGATGCATATTTAGAAACAGATGCGGATCTGGCTATTTTGCTATATAAAATACTCATTGATAATGATCTTACTTTGGTGTTTAAAAGGTTGAGAGTCAGTGAATCTGCAACTATGTTCAAGCCAGGAAACATTTTTGTTATTGTGGAAAAGGACGCCTCATCTCTGCTTTCCCATAAAAAGGAAGAAGATACCCCTCCCTCTCCAACATCTACACAAAGTGAGACTTGTAAAAACAAAAACAAAAAAATGAAATTCAAAAAAAACCTATATCTACATCTTTCAGACTTGAACAGCAAAGAAGGAATTGTCAGATGGACAGACAAAATCCTATGGTCAAGTTCAAGAATGCTAGAGAGAAAATATCTTATTTACAAGCAGCAAACTGGCAATCAACGGGATAAGAAGCTTATCAAAAAAACTTTCTCCATTAAAATTAACAATAAAAACATAAGAGTTATTTCTTACTACAACGAGCGCTCTATATTTGAAAAAAAAATCAAACCTATTAAAAGCATATATCAGAATTTTGAGGAAACGCTTACTAATAAAGAGCAGTACGAACACTTGTTGTCTTTGGTTAAAAACTCATGTATTATCAACCCAAATAAACCCCCTTCTCCTGCTTCTACAATTTATAAGCAAAATATATCTCAAAGTGCCTCACTTCATAAAGGAACTGATAAAGTTGCAGAACTATCCAAATCTGATGAATATGGTAATAATGCATACAACGCTAATAACCATGACCATCAAAATACTAATCAAGGCAACTATAATAACTTCAAAAGTTATCCTCAGTACAATGGAAGTTATAAACACCCCAGCTTTTCATTACAATCAGTATATGCAGATTCAAATATGAACAAGCACAACATAACTATGCCAAATAATTTGAATGTCAACATAAACTCAGCTAACTCAAGCTTACAAAATATTCCAGTGGTTTCTAACAAAGGCATTGCGAATTTCAACAATATTCCGAGTGATATGGCTTCAAACAACTATCATAATTCTGTAGCCTATAATCAACAGCGACTCGCGTTTAAAAACTATAATACATCAAATCAGAATTTTGGAGCCAATAATAATACCAGTGATATCAGTAATAATAATAATAATAACTATCCTGTTCAGGTAGTTTATCTACAAAATGATAATCTACCCCAACGGGTTTTCAATCCGGAAATAGAAAAGGCTTACGTGAACAAAGGTGTTTTAAATAACAGCAAACCACTAATTCAGCAGCAGCAACAACAACCTTTGATCTTGCAACCTACAAATCATTACAGTTTCCAGTCACAGCAACAAATACCTGCTCAACAGCAGCAAAGCAATGTTAAATTCCAGAAGGGACAGCAGTTTGTTTCCGTGTCTGTTGAAGACTTGCAACAAATGGCTGCTTCACAAAAAAGTGCCCTTGGTCAAAACAATATGTATACTTTTCATAGTCCGTTTCCTAGAAACAATGGTATTATTTATCCATCTAAGGGAAACGCTCAAAGGTTAATGATGATGGACAAAACCCAACCTCTAAATGGACACATGAATGAAAATATCAACCCTAATCAACCTCATGAAATCCCGCCATACAGACCTATGAACAATAGCAACACCTTTTATTCCGATCCTAGCATGGTTTCCGCACGTCAGGCTTCAAGCAATACCCTTACTTCGTTCTCGCCAAACCAGCTCTCAGTCGGGTCTTCTAATGGTATACCAGCCCAAAGACAAGATTACATGAATTCACAGGGAGTGTTAGGTGGAGTGAAACCCGGTTGTTACGGCAGTGCCGGTAGCAAGATCAACACGAGTTATGGTATAAACGTTAATGGAAATATAAATGTGAATACGGGTGTGGCTAATGGTGCAAAATTTGTGTATGGAGTAAAGACAGAAGGCGGTGTTTTTCCAAGCGGTACAGACACCCAAGGATGGAAGGATAGAAACCTAAGAATGAGTGTGGGTATGAAAGGAAAGAATAATAATTTCACTGGTTTGCCATCCATTAGTGATTTAAACTTACCTTCTCATTGATCCTAACCTTCGCGAACACACGCAACCACCTCAAAAAAAAAAAAAAAAAAAAAAAAAGTATATGCAGAGTTGATGTTAATTTTTTGCTTCTACTGTGCTCATGACGTCTGTGCTTCTTTAAGACTGAACTTAGTTTTTCATTGGCAATTATATAAAATATTATATTCATATTCACTATAGTTTAATATCTATCAAAATATACTCATTTATTGTACTAGTATTATTCAAAGTTAGCGTTAAGTTCAGAAAATATCTGGTTGATTTTTGTTTTGGTATTATTATTATTATTATTTTTATTTTTTTTTATCTCTCAGTTTTTGAAAATAATCAAAAAAAAAAAAGTTAAATTTTTGTTGGTTCTTTTTTTTTATTTTATTTTTTTTTTGCTGATATACGTTTAATTCTCGTAAACACCAAAATCATAATAGTAATAATAGTTTTTTACATCATATAGCACCGCCACCCACAACAAGACATAAAAAAAAACTTGTTTCCGATTTATATAAAATTTTCTTTTGTTTTATTTTTATATTTCTATTGTTTGTTATCTCTTTATTATTATTTTTTTTTCTTTCAAATCTAACACATGATTAAGTCGCTTATTCTCATAGATATTAAAAAAAAATAAAAAAATAACAAAAGAAAATAAAAATAAAATAATTTCTGAGAGGTTTTTTACCTTCTATTGTAATCGTTGGTTTAAACAAAGTTTTGTTAAGACTGCTATTAATAGTTTTAACAAGAGAAAAAAAACTACAAAAAACTTAATTATTCTCACTAAGCCCGAAAGTGTGGCGACTTTGGCTACGCTTCTGTTTTTTCATTGTTAATTTAAAAAAAAAAAACTTGTTGTGAAGTATTTAGAATGTTTTATGGTTTTTATATTCAAATTTACAACAATTTATTAACTCTAATACGTTATTTTATTTTTTTTATAATTGTTGAGAAGTTTTTTCAAGGGGGTATTATTTTATGTTCTCGTTAAGGTTCAAAAGTGATAGTATTTGGTTGAATAAAACTTTAAACATGATTCAAGGCAATTAAATAATGGAAACTTTTTTGGGAATGTAAGCATACACAGCAAATATATAAGCCGTTTGTCAACTATAATCATTTAAAGTAATTAAAAAGCGTAGAATAGCAACCAAGCTTTTGGACAGCATTATATACACACAACATACAAATCTTTATAAAGAGTGAAGCTATGTATACGATTTAAGTTTCTAGTATGGAAATGCTGGGGTTAGGTTTGTAACCAACACTATATAGAAATCCGAGAACTGGTTTTTTGTTATTATTCGTTAACTTTTTATTTGTACAGAATCTATGTACTATTAGCTTTATAGGAATATCAAAAATATATGTTTGCATACACATTCTTTCTTTCTTTCTTTTTTTTAAAATTACACGATGATTGAAATGGGATAAGTGGAAGGGGTTCATATGGATGTTTGTATTCGTTAAAGATTTTTGCTTTGACGTTATGATTTCCTTATTATAACGCATTGTGTCTAGATCTCAAGTTTTCAAGCATTTATAAACTGAATATCTGTTTTAAAAAACTCCAGTTTTGTGCTCATTACAAATAATACTACTGTGTGTTTGGAGTTGTTGTATGTTTTCTCTTATTTAGAATAACAATGTCGTAATCCTCATACGTGTTAAACTCTCTTGATCTGGAAACTAATGCACATTCTTGGTAGTTTTGTCATAGAAAAAAAAGGACAATAACATTATCAATCATGTTCTCCCTTTCTATTTATGCCATAGCCAAATCAATCCAGGTACATGTACATGTGGTTGTTTATCAGCAATGATCATGGCTGCTAAAATTAGTGACAGCTTCTTCTCTTTGCATTTATTTGTTTCATAAGTAGTTTTTATCTTTTCAACTTAACTGTGTATAACAGTTTCTTTAAATATTTATAGATGAAGTCTAATGCTTCATTAATATAAAAAAACGATAAAGTTTAGAACAGTATACAACTAATAAATCACTGTAGATCATGTGATTCTTCAAAAAAAACAAAAAAGAAGAAATTTAAAGCTATTGTAATTTATTCTTTTGTAACCATATATATGCATCTAATAACGTATTTTATTAATATGTCTAATTTTTCATATATTGCACATTAGACTCAACATTAATCATTTGAATGCATTAAAAAAACAAAAATATGAAAGCTAAGTAGACAAATAGTGTAGTAACTTAATTGATTACAAATAACATTTCTGCGCAAAAAATGTATACATATATATCCAGTTTGGGGGGTAGATAAATATTTTTTCTACCCCCCCGCCAAATATTCAAGATTTCAAAAAAAAAAAGAGGCAAAAATAATTGCATATACAAAAATAATTCATATCGGGGGAAATGATAGCAATAAACTTCTTAAGCCTAGTCACGTTTTAAAAACATGACCAATCAAATGAAACAAAACTATTAACATTGTTCATATATATTTGTATTGGTGCATGAGGGGAGGGGAGAGGGAACAATTAAGGAAGTGTGACATTTTGATTTTTTTTTTTAAATCTTTCGGTCATATAACTCCATTAAATAAAAGTAGGAAAGTCAAAAAGTCATTCCTCATTAGTTTTTCTCACACTTTCTCTTATTTTTTTATTCCTGGCTTTATTTTAAAGTTACAGTTTTTCTTGTATCTCTCTTCATAAAGCCATTAATTACAAATCATTGTATAACGTCAATAGCTATTAATTTCTTTTAGATGGCAATTAATCTGCAAAGGAACTGGCAAAACCTTAAAAAGTTCTCCATCATAGCTGTAGAACAATAAAAAAAAGAAGAGAATAACAGTAACACCTGTAATTCTGACCTAATATTGAACGATTATTTGCTTTGAATTCATTACTTGACTTCTAAACAACTAACAGTACATTCTCCTTTCTCTTTTTTTTTTCTTTTAACTAAAGGATCTGATATATAGACACATTATAAACAAACACATATATCAACTTTTTTTTTCAATAAACAGCAGTTGGCCAAACAAAAAAGAAGAGATCATCTGTCATTCATTTTCTGCATTAATTGCTAGTGGGTATAAAGCATTAGCTTATATGACATTAGAAGATATTTGTTTTTAAAAGTCTTTTGGTTATTTCACTACTGCATTTTTCTTTTCAAATCTGTGGCTAATACTTATACTTATTTCTGCAATAACACCTCATATTCTGTTTAAAATAATATCAACAAATAATAAATATCAAACAAAAAAAGCTATTGCTCATTATTTTTTTTTCTTTTTAATTCAATAATCACCAATATAATGAAAGACACGCTTGTAGCTGACAGTAAACACAATAATATAGAACATTATAATGATACACTAACATTACCTGCAGATATATTAGATAACGATTTGTATATACCTGCGAACTTACTATCTGACGAATGTAAACAGAAACTTATGCAAGCTACCACCACGGCTGCTGCCCATAGCAAGAATCAAAAACACTCAGAATCTATTGAACCATACGCAACAGCTAAGACAACAGACAATCAATACTTGGGAAAGAAACTGACACCGTCTCAAGTAGTGGCCTTATCAGGGGCTCTGTCTGGATTTATAAGTGGTATCTGTGTATGTCCTCTTGATGTGGCTAAGACAAGGCTACAGGTTCAGTCCTTCTTTTATAAACATAACAGGCTCTCAACGGCAAAATTAAAATACAACGGAATTTCAGACACTTTTTCAAAGATCATTCAAGAAGAAGGTGTCAGGGGGTTATACAACGGGCTGGTTCCTATAACCCTAGGATATTTTCCCACATGGATGATCTATTTCAGCGTGTATGAGTATTGTAAAAAAACAACTATATTTCCATTCAACTGCTTTTCCTCTGAATATAGCAACCATGCTCTCAGTGCTGTCACTGCGGGATTGGTGAGCTCAACAGTAACAAATCCAATATGGGTTGTGAAAACTAGACTCATGCTTCAAATCAATCAAAGAGAAACAGTTATTGTTCAGCCAATTGATGCTGAACCGTTAAAGCCTGTTCAAACTTCTGTCGCGGATAGCACATATCGAGGAACATGGGACTGTTTCAAAAAAATGTATAGACAAGAAGGCATAAAATCATTCTATGCAGGCTTAACGCCCACTCTTTTAGGATTAGTTCATGTGGCGATCCATTTTCCTTTATATGAATACTGCAAAAATCATGTGTTTGTGTCTTTAGATAGTTCTGTCAAAGACGGCAGTGATTCTAAATTAGAAAACAAAAACAGTGGAGATCAATTTTCAAAGCTGTTCTTAAGTTCATGTGTATCCAAAATGATTGCCACTTTTATAACGTATCCACATGAAATTGTAAGAACTAATTTGCAAATCAAAAATAAAAAAGAAAACACGCTATTAGGGTGCATAAAGTACATTTGGAACGGATACGGACACTCGGATCTTGTAGGGATCAAAAAAATCGGAAACTTTTACAAGGGATTTGGCGCCAACCTGATAAGAACCGTTCCTGCGAGTATGATCACGTTGATTAGTTTTGAATACTTTAAAGAGTACTTAACACAGCTTGCATGATTTTGTTCTTTCCTTTAACTCTTTTTTTCAGTAAACCACATGTTACGAACAAATGAAATCACAGTAACAAAAAAATAAAAACAAGGAGGGAAATTGCTACTCATAAAATAAACATGAAAAACAGCAATATGGCCTATTCAATATTACATATTGATGGCATCTTTCAACCTTTTCTATGAAAGGCACATTTATATAACCTTTTTTCAGATACATACAACTTATTTATATATTCTCATTAATACATCCATTTATTTAAAATAATACATAGCCATCTGTCTTTCATTTAGTTATTCAGAATAAATGATATAACTTGTTTCCATTTTACAATCAAACTATCTTAATAATTGACGCGTGACCTCCAGAATCTCTCTTTTGAACGATGTGAAGAAATAAAAAAGAAAAATGGAATCTTTATTTATTTGGGGGAGTTTTTTTTTTTTTGTTATCCCTTTTTTCTTTCTAAGATGACAACGTGTATTGTATCAAAATCAGAATAAGGTACAAAAAGTTTTGGCTGAAGTATTTGATCTTAAGAAGGTATTTTATTATTTAAATAAAAATACAATGTTAAAGCACGTTATGAATCAAATCAAGTTCAGTTATTTTTTATTTAAGAGAAAATAATTGAATAAATAAATCAAATAAAGGCAAGCTAGAAATATAACAGCCCAACAAATATAAGCTATACTCTTAGTACTTACTTCTCAGTCTCCATATAATTACTGTTGCAATTATTCAACTGCTATTGATTTTCAGTAATAACTATAAAGAAAACGGAGTACACTATGGGTGCATTTTATTTACTTGTATGTAAAGCTTTTATCATATACCTTTGCATATTTGATAAATGTCATAGAACTGCGATATTGGCTAACGCAGTAGTCATACCTGCTGAGAATGAACAAGCAGCTTCAAACGATGATGATGAAAAATTCATAATGCCAGAGTTTCTAAATTCGGATACTTTTAGTGAACAAGTTACCACTAAATTAACACTTGTAGAGTTCTTTTCTCCTTACTGCTCTCATTGTAAAACACTAGCACCAATCTGGGCAGACGCGGTTAAAACTTTCTACACACAAGGATTAAATGATGAATACAAAATTGACTTTAGACAGGTTGATTGCATTCAAAGTGGTGACATATGCTCAACTGAAAGTGTTGGAGCATATCCTTTAATCAGATTATATGGCCCAAACATAGAGACATATGATCGCGGGATTAATATGGTTTCTGAAAATCACTTAAACAACTATCCTTCCAACTTCAAGAGATCTAAAAGCGATTTCATCAAGTTTGCAAAATTGGCCAGTCTGGACTATTATTCTGATCATACAGATGAATTGGATGGTTCTAACGCTGAGGAGCACAGCATAGAGGAAGAAATTCCGTTGAGCTCAGATGAATTGCTAAGTATTATATCCGACATTGACATTACATCAGGAAACGAAATGGCAGATAATGACAAGCCCTGGGTTGTTGCTTTTATCAACACACCCTCTGAAAACAATGAAAGAACCTGGTGGAAAAATGACCCATTTTTCAGTAAAAACTGGAAATCATTGAGAAAATATTTAGACGCCAATAGAATTAACTTGGGTACATTTAACTGTCACAGTCACAAGCATGATGAAATATCAGAAGGGATGTGTCAAGAACTAATGACATCAGGAAAGGAAGAATTTCCTCAGCTATTTGTCATCACACCTAAGAAAAAGATAAATAAAATTTTTAATTACAATATCAAGGAGATGGGTGGAATATCAACTAACAAGATTTTGGATTTTGCTACAAGAGTTAATCACAACTCATACATACCATCCATAAATTCTCTGGAATTACGTTCTTTTGTATCTGATACTTTAGATGAAGCATCTATACTTTCGAGAGATGAAAAAGTATATTTTGTTTTTGAATATGATGAAGAAACAGTTTCTACAGAGGATTTTGACTTCCTTGAGCATTTGATATTACCACTATCTCAAATTCCTAATGTTTATATGTTCAAATCAAATCAAGATCTAAATGACTACAACACAAAGTTAGTAGACCGATTATACTCCAAATTGGAGGCAAAAGACTGGGTGCTCTCTCACAGCAAAAACATGGTCACCAACAAACTATTGTCGCAGGTGCCAACTTTTCATATCTATAAGGAAAACTCTTTGATTCCAAGCACATATAGATGTTTTTCAACTGTAGACCAAAGAGACTTGAATGTTGTTCTTAAATGGGTCTACAAGGAGTGTTTACCAAGTGTGATTGAAGTTAAGGACACAAATGCTGAATTCATATTCAACTTTGATAAGAAAGACTACGGTCAAGTAGCACTAATGTTTTTGGATTCTACTGTGGATATGAAGCTTTCAAAGCAACTCATTGGCGATTACAGAAAAAATTATGAAGCTTATGAATTAAACAGATGGAACTATCAATACGATGTGCTAAATGAAAAGAGAAAATCCAAGCAAGATCTGATTGAAGAGATTAAAGAGAAGGTTTCTGGAAGCGACAGAAGTGCATTGTTTAAAGTGATGAAAAAAGAAATACTATTGGATGATTTTGAAAAAAGAGTTTTATTTGCCTTTGTTGACATGAACAAATATCCATTAAATGATTACAACTTTATCCATGAAAGTTTGGATGGGTTCAAAAACATAGACAAACTTCATCCGGGCTCTGTTTTGATTATTGATAATAGTGGTCCTGTGGAAATATATGAGAACAGCTTGGCATATGACAAAGAACAAAGCGATAGTCCTTTATCGGCCAATACAATATCTATTGCAGATTTGTTATCATACATAAACCTTGGCAGCCCAATTAAAAGAGATCCTGAAGGAAGACCGCCTATAGTTTCACACAACGTTATATCATCTAATGAATTTATTAGACGTATGAACATAGAAAGCAAAAAAGGATTCACTAACTCGAAATTGCTTTTAATCATACCTATGATAGTGCTGGTTGCATTCGTGCTCAAGGCTAAACATACCAATGGAATAAAAAAATTTGCCAATAAAGTGGCCCTTAAATTAAACAGAAAAACATCCAACAAAACCAAACTAACTTACAATAACACAGGGCTGTTGTCTAAAGGGCGTAAGCTCTAGTTAGTTAATTTAATATATTTATAAATATATATATATATATGTGATATAGTTTAAGTTTACTCATCCATTTTTACCTTTTTTTTTCATTTCGCTTTTTTTTTAATTTATTTTTTTTTTCCATTTTTTCTTGTAAAACTAAACCCATCACACATTGTTTATTTAAATAGCTAAGATCTAAGATAGAGTGTTATACAACAACTTAGGATCTTTACATAAAAACATATTCGAAAACCCCCGTCATTGTGATAGCTAACTCACAAAAACTCATAATTTCTATAAAAAAAAGCATTCTTGTATGCATTTACACCAAACTCATAATTTTAACAGTATCAAGGTTTTAAATTTTCCAAAGCAACAAAGCTCTATATACACAAGAAACTAAGCAACTACAAATGAGCTCTCGAACACAAACAGCCAGTGCTAGCGAAAAGGAATTGGAACAGGGTATTCTTAAACTAAAAGATTCTTGGCATTATGATTTTAAAGATCAATTATACATATTTATTGCAGGTTTGGATGAAAGATTAACTGAACTAGATGTTCTGAAGGTGTTTAGTCAATACGGTGATATCGAAGATTTCTTTTTTCTGATTAACTTTAAAACAAAAGCAAGAAAAAATGTCTGCTTTTTAAAATATGATAGCTTTGAATCTTGTGTTTTGGCCGTGGATAACTTAAATAATTACAAACTTCTGGACAGATATCTAAAAGTGAGCCATACTAACTGCAAAGTTCCGGAACAGTATGATTTTAAAGTCTATCATAGCCATATATTGAAAAAACTGGATGAAGCGAAAATATTTGAAGATGGCATTCAAAAAGAAGACACTGACCTACAACCAAATGATCAGAACAAAATGCAACCAGATATGATTGAAAATAAGCTGAATGATGAAATTATATCTGAAGACCCTATGAACAACATCTCGGAAACTATGCTGGAATACAAATAGAGCATTTGCAATAAATGTTATGCAGATATGATCAAGTTACATAAAAAACGTAAACATTAATGTTTATATATATATAGTTGATTTTTTTTTTGTTTTTAGCATTCTCTAGTTTTTATTTTAACATAAATGAAAATTATAAAGATTTGGTATAAATCATATATAAAGTTTTTTTCTATTTTAATTTTAATG
>JAJMDK010000311.1:0-15000 GCA_030573515.1 Hanseniaspora jakobsenii
CATAGATGCATTCTCAATAATAGAAAGAGCTAGATGAATGTTGTCATTAATAGCAGTCATTAATTCTTCGTCGGCATTGGAGATTAAAGACATCACATTTGTGCATAATTGTTTTGTGGTAGATTCAATTTTGTTTTTTAATAAAGTTGATGCATTAATGTATGCAAAGCTCTTAGATATTTGTCTAGCGGTTTTAATACAAGTATTCTTATACAATTCAGGGTCAGCTTCAGTAACAAAGTCCTTGGATACTAAGTTTCTTGCTGTTGTGGCTGCAATGGTTGATGATTTCTCAACAACAGATAGCAAAATCTCTCTTACAGCCTTAGCAATGGCCATTTGGAAAGCAACTTGCAAGTCTGGGTTTTGCACAAACATAGTGTTACCTACTAGAGAAGATAAAATAGAATCATTGTGAGGGCTATTGGAAGTTTGAGGAATGTGGCCGTTTTGTTGGGGTTGAATAGCCGCTGGTGGTTGTGGAGTAGGTTTTTGGTACATCTGACTTGGTTGTTGAGGGTTTTTTGGTTGCTTTTGGATAGGATTACCATGTTGTTGTTGTTCTTCCCCAGGCAAGTTATTGTTCAACAGTTGATGAGACTTTTGGTTGATTATTATATTCATAACCGGTCCTTGAATTAAGTTTTCCAAGATTTTCTCAGATGTCTTTAATTCAACACTTTCAGAAAATTGTTCACCAGTCAATAATTTCAATCCATCAGCTGAATTATTAATCCAATTAGATTGTTCAACGTCATCTAATGAAAGTTTTAAATTCTTGAAAAGCACCTCAACTTCAAATGTCAACTTCAAAGACCATTTATCGGCATTTTCAAAGGATCCTTTGGTGTTCATTTCCTTTAATAATGCCAAAATAGATCTGATCCAGATATTCGAGGTTGTGAATAAACTGCTGTCGTTAGAGTATGATAAAATCTTTGCAATGAAAGGAATAGCAAGGTCTAAGTAATTCTCCTCCCATGATTCTAATAACAATTCTCTAAAGGCAAGTTCCTCATGAGACAAAATTCTGTCTTTAGCAATCACGGATAATCCTAACCAATTACCCAAATTCTTTAACAATTTTTTATCTTGAGAAGACTTGCTATTGTTTGCAAAGATCTTTTTGGATGCAGCTAAGGTCAGGTAGGTTATATAATCAATCAGATCATAGTTTCCAGTTTCATAAATCATGTCTCTAAAAACAACATGGTAATTGTCATCTTGTTTAATTCTTTGTAACAACTGCTTTGAAAAAGTTTCTATAACACCAGATGATAAACTGTTGATTTGAATCATTTTAGTTAAATTAGCAGCCATTTGAACATATTTGTCCTTAGAGACGTTGTTAAGGATGAAGGAATAATCAATAGGAGTTATACCCTCAAATTTGATGTTAGCAAGATCTTGTAATCCTGTTGGTTTAATGGCATTAATAAATTTGACTTCACTCTGTTTTGGTGTTAAAGTTTCTTCAATAGTTTTGACTAAATCAGTGTCTTCCCTCAAGTGAACGCAACTTGTTATAGCCTCTGAGAAATAAGAAGATCCAAATTCAAGAATTTTTTGTTCACCAATGTTTTTAAATATTGAGGAAACAAAGACTTTTTGTAAGATTTTACTTTCTTTAGCGGTGTTGATAATACAATACTTGAAACAACTCAATTGAGGGTCTGTTATCAAATTTTCTTTAATAAGTTTTCCTATTAAAGAACCACAAATGCTTAGGGCATCTTCTGGGTATTCCTTGAAAAAATCAAATTCACATGCAAATTCACCAATTAAATGGGCATAAAACTCGTTATCAAATTCATTGGCAGCCTCTGCATGTTTTTTCACAATAGAAATAGCTTCGTCTAAGGACATCTTTCCTGAATAAAGATCTCTAAAGAAAACACCTGATTTATCAGCAACACTAGAATTCTCACATTTGAATCCAAATAGTGGATTAATCTGTGGAAGATTCATTGTGTAGTTTTTACATATTAAAAATTGCAAAGCATTGAAAAATATAGGCTTTTCAGGTTTCCAAACTGATTCATATTGGAAGCAAATTTTAATTAAAAAGTTTAAAAAGTTATTTTCAGGATAAATTTTGCAATCTGGGAAATGGATGTTTTTTTCAAGTAATGACTTGTAGAATAAAATAACTTCAATAATGACTAGAACATTATCTTTGTTAGCTTCTAAAAGTTTTGTAATTTTAGAATTAATTTTTTTCTTCAAATTGGCATCATCCCCTGAAAGTCTTAGGTTGTAAGCTGAGGAAAATAGATAATTAATGAATGACAAGTTGCTTTCATCAAAAAATTTATGACTTTTAATATAATCAAGCAAAACATTTGAGTATAAAGGTTGGTTTTGAATTATAGATGATATTATTCTGTTGATTAATGGATTTTTGTTTGGTAATTTATCAGAAAACAATCTAGCTAAACATGATTCAGGGTTTATGGCATATAATCTTGAATATAAAACATTTAAGTAATCCTCAAACACTTTAGAATTGTCGTTCAACAACTTTAAAAATTTCAAATTGTTTAATAAACAGCTGATGAAAAGTTCAGGATGTTCAATGAGAGCCTTTTTAGTATATTCAGTAAAGGAAACATGAGTTTCATTAGGTATTTCAGACTCTTCAGATCTTGGAATAGAAACTAATTGTAACTCCCAGCTCCATAGTGTGATAGGCTCTAATAAGTATAAGGTTAGTTTGCTATCATTGGCATTAGAAATGTCAAAGGTATTATCTAATGATCTATCAACAAGTGGAATTATATAGGAGCCATCTGAGTTCTTTTGGAAGAAGTTAAAATTAGAAGTGTTGTGGAAATCCCATTGGTGGAATAAGGCAATGGTTTTCATTTTGAATGATTTTTTCCATTCTGTTTTAAAAAAATAGTTTCTGATAGTAACTAAATCAAAGGCCTTGAAAAAATCACTAAGGGACTCTTCTGTAGGAGAGCAATCGCTGTCATCAATGGCTTTAAAACCATATTTGACTTTTTGGTTGACAATCTTTTGCAAAGTGGAAAACAAATCTTCTAGAGATAAGGAGGGATTTCCACTTTTTTTATAAATATTTTTGAAGATAGATGAAACTATAGCAGCCTTATCTTGGTTTCTCCAACCTGGAACTCCAACGGATCTTGGTAATAATATATCAGTTAAGACAGAAGATACAGTGGATAATAACAAGTCTCCCTCAAATGTTTTGAAAAGAGAGTCTATGACATTTTCAGGTGGTTGTGTGCCGAATTTTAAACTAGAAATGGCAAAGTATAAGATTTGCTGTATAGGTTCACCAGTTCTGTAGACATCCTTGTTGATTACATTAAGTTTATCTTTACTATTACTGTTGCTGTTCTTGCTTAGATTCAAAAGTTGTCCGTATAAAACGGGGCCTATTTTTGATTTGATTGCATCATGTAAAGGGGTGGAGAACATCCATGTTATAGGGTCTTGATTTTCAGCAAAAGTTGCTTGGCTATAGTATACACAAAATAAAGAGGTCATGGACTTGATTAACTGTAAGATTTTATCTGCAGAATCAGTAACTATCTTGATTCCAAGAGCTAGATTTAAAGGAACCTCTTGATGATCGCTTAGAGATAGTGCAATGTTTAAAAGAAGACATAGATAAGAGTCCAGGTATTCTTGAACAGGTAGATTGCTTGCTTCATTTAAAACAAACTGGTCTACATTTTGATTAGAGGCAATCATCTTAACAACATTGTCTGAAACAAATTGTGGTGTGTATTCGGGTTCCAAAAAGGGATGTGAAATGTTTTTATTATTCATTTTTTTTTTTCTTTTAATAACTTATTATTGTTTAATAGTTTGAAAGTAATTAAATGTAGTATATTATTTAGTTGAATGTATTAATAATATGATCTGAAGTTGTTATTTGTTTATTAAAGTGTAATACTATTACTTGGTTATTGTTTTTTGGTTTTGTTTTATTCTTTCTTGTAATTAATATTTTTTAAACAAAATAATCTTTTAGAGAAAATAGATAAGTTAGTATACAAGTTTTTTATTTAATAATAAACTTCTTCTTCTTCTAAATTGTTTTGGTTATGTTATCTTTCTTTATTATTCTTTAAACTGATATTTAATAAATATATTATAATTTCATATGACATTTATTATTACTGTATATATATAGAGTGTTAATTATATTAATTTGAACTTGATGTTAGTGTAATAATAATAACAGGTATTATTATAATATAAAAAAATTTTTTTCTTATTATTTAACTAACTACTAGTAGTAACACTATATAAAAAAAATTTAAACTATAGTTATAAAGAGAAAGATAAAATATTATTATTAGTGTATATAAAGAAAAATAATAATTGTTATAATAAGAGAGTGACACACATAAATACACAGAGGATTATAATATTTTCTAATATACTCTTCATAATAGTATTTAAAAGAATATAATATAAATCATGTGATATAATAAGTCATGTGATATAATATATATACACACACACACCTACTTTATGTTATATAAATTTTTTTAGTATTAGTACTATAATTAAATAGTGTAAAAAAGAAGAGAGATAGAAAAAAATATAAAAAATACATATCCCTTCAGAAAAAATATAATTAACTAATTAATTAATATTCCCTTACGTGTAATATCTTTAAAATAACAACAGTTGTTATTGTTGAATACTAATAATTTAATTTTCGATTAATAAATTAAAAAGCATCTTTATTCTGTTGATAATTTATAAATAATAAATTGGATATTCTTCTTCTATATATAGAAAACTACAAATATACATTATATCAAAGAGTATTCATTAAACAACCAGTTTATTATATAAAATAATAATATTAATAAGAAAAATTACAACACCAGTAAATTAGTCCAAGGGAAGAAAAATAAAAGAGAGATAACTTTTTTATATAAAATTCAATTAAAGTGATAGAGTAACATACAGAATTATATATTTTTTTTTAAAAGAAAAGAAAAAAAAAAAAGAGGAAGTAAATAACAATGGCATTATCTAACACTGAGGTTCTTGACGATAAGGAGTCCTTAACAAATAACAATATGGATAACGACTCTGATAAAATCACAATTCTTTCAAAATACAAAAACTGTTATGATGATACTATCAGTAGTATTCTAATTACTAAACAAGACACTGAGGATAGATTGATGAACCATCAAGTGGCTAACGTTGATATCAACAATAGTTCTATGAAAGAATCATTATCATCCGGAAATGAAAAGCTAGAATCTAAAAATGAAGATACAGAAGATAAAATTACATCTAAAAAATATCCTATCCCTGAAGCTGACACTGAAATTGATTCACCTAAATCTTTATCCCAACGAATCAAAAGTCTCTCCATGAGCAAAGTTCTTCAAAACAGAAGTGTTAGTGATAGTCTTATGAAAAAAAAACCTAGCAAACACAGATTAAGAAACGCCTCTTCTATTTTCAAACACACCACTGCAGATATAAACGATATATTATCATCATCAAACACCACTGAAGACATAACTTATAATAGTAACTCTGAAACTCAGGATCATGTTGATGACAATACCACCACTTTCTATGACACAAACTTGACTAATAAAGACTCGAATAACACTTCAACTAACTCTAAGAGTAGTGTTGAGAAATTTGGCTCTACAGATGGAGTACAAGTGAAAGATTCTGAATTGGAGGATTCAACATTAGTTCATGTGCATATAGCATTGCCTAGTGCAAAACCACATACACTAAACAAGAGAACTTTATCTTCTTCCTCTGTGAATCTATTCTCCAAGTTTAAAAACAATAAAGAAAAGTCTGATGAACTCACGGAAGACAAGGATATTAACAATCGCAACAAAAATGAGAAAAAAATAACTGCAATTCCTCTGAATTCTTCACCTGTTTCCACACCTGCAGCTAGACATGTTATGAAATCTGAAAATAGTAGCGGATTTTTCAGTATGAGTAATATAATGCGAGCCTTTAGCAGTGGTAACAAAGCTTCTAGTGACAATATACATATGGAATCTGACAGTAATCCAACGACACCTGTGACTCCGAATGGTGATTCTTACTTAAAAAGAGAGTTGAATCCAGGAAATGTTCAGTCTATAGTGAATGCCTCTCCTACAATCAAGCCTGAAAGGCCAGATTTAAAGAATTTCCCTAGCACTGGCAGCAATATTTTAACGTCACATTACCTTGAGAGTTCAACTAATAACAAGAGTAATTCCCATTATACAAGCACAACTAGCAGTCCCTCTTCACTTCAAATGAAAATCAGAAGTCAAAGTGATGCTTCCTTCTTAAGCACTTTTGGGAGATCAAACAAAAGAGGAAATACTTCTGGCCAAGGTACTACCCCTGTGGCATCATCGATAATTATTCAGGAAACTGGCTCCAACAGTGAGAGTGAAAAGGATCAATCCACAGACTTGACAGACTTCAATGATGTTCTAACGCCTATTAACGATCCAACTTTAGCCAAACCAGTTGTAAGAAGATCCACAAGGCTTAGATCCAAATCTTTTGGTACGATGTTCCAAGAGGCCAAAGTTGGGCCCAAATCCTTTGAAAAGATTAAAAAATTAGGACAGGGAGATGTGGGAAAGGTATACCTTGTAAGAGAGATAAGAACAGATAGACTTTATGCCTTGAAGATCTATGATAAAAAGGAGATGATTCGAAGAAAAAAATCAAAAAGAATCATAACTGAACAGGAAATTCTAGCCTCAGTCAACCATCCCTTCATAGTCACCCTCTACCATTCCTTTCAAACGGAAGACTACCTGTATCTGTGTATGGAATACTGTGTGGGAGGAGAATTTTTCAGGGCTTTGCAAACAAGAAAATCAAAGAATCTGCCTGAGGATGATGCCAAGTTCTACGCATGCGAAGTTTTGGCGGCATTGGAGTATCTGCATATGATGGGATTCATCTACAGAGATCTGAAGCCTGAAAATATCCTTCTTCATCAGTCTGGACATATCATGCTGAGTGATTTTGATTTATCCATCTCAACAACCAACAACAGACACTTTAAAAGCCAATCGCAATCCATATCCTTACCCGGTGTCAACATTGATGCCGATTGGGGTGTTGGTTGTCCAGTGGATACAAAAGCATCAATGTTTGGGTTTAGAACTAATAGTTTTGTAGGAACAGAGGAGTATTTGGCTCCGGAAGTTATCAAATCAAATGGACACACCGTGGCTGTTGACTGGTGGACTTTTGGGATTTTGCTGTATGAAATGATATATGGTTTTACACCCTTCAAGGGGAAAACTACAAATGACACATTCAAGAACATTTTGAAAAAAGATCCGGAATTCCCCAATGGTGTGGTCCACATAAGCAGCAATTGCAAGAGTTTGATCAAAAAACTCCTGGCAAAGCAGGAATCAAAGAGACTTGGAAGCAAGTACGGTGCAGATGATATTAAGAAACACTCCTGGTTTAAAAAAGTAAGCTGGTCTTTGTTAACCAACCAGGAACCTCCGTTGATTCCTGTTTTTAACAGAGATGGAAAACTAGAGAAAATAAAGCTTAACCCGAAAAAATCTCTAGTCCCAGAGTCTACTGCTGAAGGATTCCATGACACTGATAAACATAACATTAATCACACTAAAACAACAACTTCATCGAATAATGATCATGGTAATGGGGGAGATGAAGAGGATGAGGAAGCAGCAATGTTCAAGGAGACTGTGCAATTGGATGAGACGATTCAGGAAAGCGACCCTTTCAAAAACTTCAATTCCATGAGTTTGACCAATGAAAACGAAAAACTCAAACTCAACCAATCGCAGCCACTCCTCTACAATGGTTTTGAGGGCAACATCATGGGAAAGCTGAGCTATACCACTAATGAAAACAGATCAAGATCTAACTCACACATGTCATTCTTTAGAAGGGGCTAAGGTATGGCTTTCTTTTCTTCCTTTTTCTTCTTCTTTAGAATAGTCTTTAACCAAAGTCTTTTATTTTTTTTTTCTTTTTTCTTTTTTTTATATTAATATATCATTTAGTCGATTCGCATTTTTAAAGTATAGTCTTTACAAAGTCAACAATTCATTTGATTATAATTTTTTATAAAAATTTTAGATATATATATGTAAGCATTTTCACTAATCGGTCTCTTCATTTAACAACTTTTTCATCAATGAAACATCTCCGCTTTCTACACATAAATAATATGTTTGTATGAGCTCATTGTCCTTGATGGCACGTTTAACATTATATATCACATTTAATGTATGCAAAGGTATCCCTGCCATTTCTGCACAGTTAATACCGTAACTTTCTCCACTAGGTCCCCTTTCAAGTTTATAAGTGAAAACTATGTCATTATCTACTTTGCATATTCCCATTTTGTACAAGTAATCATGCGGCATCTCTTCAACAAGTTTATGATAATGCGTTATAAACATCACAATGCCCATTTTACCACTGGCATGCCTTATATAATCGAGAATTCCATACGTTATAGCCATGCCATCAAGGTTACTCGTACCCTTACCAACCTCATCCATAATGGCTAAAGAGTTTTCATCACACTCACACAATATCTTATGACACTCTTCTACTTCATTCAAAAAGGTTGACTTGTGCTGAAGTAATGCATCATTGGATCCTGTCCTTATAAAGAAATTCGTGAATATAGATTGAACATGAGAATCACATGGGGTATTACACCCGATCTGTGCCAATATAGCCAAATAGACAACTTGCTTACAAAGATAAGTTTTCCCACCTGAGTTTGGTCCTGTTAATATAAATGGAATACTCTTTGATAAATCTATATTGTTGGGAATAATACCGTGCTCTTTATTATCCATAGGATTGTAGCTATGTGTAACTTTAAAAACTCCACTCTCCTTTAGTAGTTGAGGTTTGCAATGGAAATTTCTGGTTGATACTGCTATACATCTTAAGCATTCGTATGTTGCAAGCAAATCAATCAGCTGTAATACTTTATTATAATCTTGATTTACTTTATTAACAAATCTCAAGTATTCAACTCTGCAAGTATTCATAAGCTCAAGTTTTTTCAGATTATACCTTTCTAAAACAGTTTTTATTTCAGGTATTTCAAATGTTTTGACTAGTTTTGTTGAAGCAACTTGAACCCAGGATTTTGGTATGTTATAACAACCTCTGTGGTTTATATCTATATAGAAATTGATTTCATCCTTAAACTTTAAATAATCCTTTCCTAAGGTGTTTTTAATAACGTCTAATTCTTCAAATAGCTCATTCTTGATTGTACTCAATTCTTTAAATTTTTCTTTAATGCATTTAGAATTATCATAGAAATTCAAGTTTAAACATTCTAAGATTTGAACTTCCAGTCTGTGATCAAGGATTGCACCAGCATTCAACATTTTAATGGTATTATCAATGGATATATCCTCTAAAAGAAGGTAGATCTTTTCAAAAATAGAGGATAAAAGTGAAGTAGAATTGAACACCTCACCTTTTGTGTTGAGAATGCTGTTTTCAACATAAAAAACATTCTTGTTAAAAAGTAACCTTAATTGAGATATGCTTTTAAGATAATAATACAATTCTTTTCTATTTACAGTAGAATTTAAGGTGCTGTTGTTGATTCTGTTGCAAGTTTTAAGTAATTTTTTATTAATTGGATCTGCGATAAAATCATTTATGGAATTGAAAAATAATATGTGCTGATATTCAATTTCATTCAAATAATTTATGGCATCATTTCTCTCTTTTATTTTAGAAATGTCTATTAAAGGTTTCATGATCCAGTTTTGTAACTTTATCATGCATGCGTAAGTGTAAGCTTTTCCTGATTTTTGGAGTAGTCCTAAAAAGGTTCCTGAGTTAAAATCACTGTTGACCTTATTGCTAAAGAAGTTTAGGTTATCTATTATGTTTGAGCTTAAGACTATTGTATCCTTTTCTTGAATGTGCTTTATATCCTTAACTTTCCTTTTTAGACATTCACCTAGTAAAACTTTGTCTAGGTGATTGTATAGTTGCAAAAAACACATATTCAAATTATCATCTTCTAGTAGCGCTTCATTCTGTTTATTAGTTTCTTCCGTAATGTTGCTAACTACATTCACATTCTGAAGGCAACTTTTGATATTGTTTTTAATAATATTGTAATGATTACTAGTAATACAAATTTCTGAGGGTTGAAAATGTCGAATTTTCGTTTCAAACTCCAAAAAAGATCGATTGATTTTGTGAGGTTTTTGATTTGTTTCTAAACTTTTAGCAAAAACATAGTTTTCTGTAAATTTATCATATAACAGTTCCCCTGTATTTATCTGATATGATATTAAATTGAATTCAATTTCATCAAGGTCTTCTTTTAAATCAATATAAATGGATAAAATTGTAGCTTGTTCTTCTTGTCGGAGTATTCCATTTTTTGTCATCTCTTCATGTTCATAGTCACTATTCATTGCAAAATATGTAGATTTTGTATATACATTATCCAATGTTCTGATTTTTGCCCTTTTCCCCTCTTGGTCGTGTTGTTTTACAACTCCTACAATGTAATTATAATACAACAATTTGGATAAGTGGACTTTCAATCTATGTGTGGGAAAAGAACAGGACGAAAGCTTTTTGTAATTTAAATCTTCTAAAGTATCCTCAAGTAAATTCATCTTTCCATGTGTTCTTTCAAAACCAAGAATTTTTTCAGCAATAAACGCATCATTACAGTAAAGTTTAAACTTATGGCCCACTTCAAATAACATGATATAATTAGGGTATTTAAGTTTGAAATCACGCACTTCTCGTTCCATAGGTGTTAACTTATCTAATCCACAACACGACTTTTGTAAATCATCCTTAAAAAACTTGTTTGGTTTAGATTTTTTGTTAGAGTTACATATATCTTCTGTGGCTTTCCTTGCTTTTGAAGGAGCAGTAGCCTCCACTGACTTGGTTTTTTGTGATTCGGTTTTAGTAGACTTACTGAAGAATTTGCTTGTTATAATGTTACTTGGTTCTTGTTTGATCTCAGTCATTTTTATTTTTTTTTTCAATAAAAAAAAAAGAGGGTATATATCTATAGGGTCATTTATAACTGATTTATATTTACGTATGACTATATATGAAGGGGGGAAAGGTGTGTCGGTTTACATTCCATTTGTATGACTAACAATTTAATTAACCTACTTTTCAAAGTCAATTTACAATTGATAAAATGTTTATTTCTTTTTTTTTCTTTATGTACTTTTAAAAAATCACTAATTGTGAGATCATTACCTGACGCGATGGGAACGAAGACAAGGTGAAAAAAAATATCTATATAGATATTTAAGACAGTTTTGTAATACACAAAGTCATATATATTCATAGAAGGAAACGGTATAAGTGTCTGCATAGTTAAATACATTCAAAAATAAAAAGGTAATAGCATAAATGTTATTTTATTAACTATTTATTTAAAGAAGGGAATTTAAACCTTTAAGCATTATATATAAGGTAAACATATGTTATATTTTTATTACATATGTATATATATTGATATTTTCTTGTTTTTTGTTTACATCAAATTGTTTAAAAAAAATTTAATTAGTTTGAAAGATGAGGTGGTAGTAATAAGTTTGGAATACCATTTTTTATATTGTAAGTGTGTTGACAAGATTCACACTTCATAGATCCTTCAACAATTTCAGTGTTTATCAATAGATTGAATAACTGTTTAAGTATTAGTCTCTCGTTATCATTCAATAGATTTGAATCTTCTCTTATCAAAGGTTTGTTTGGTGGAAGATCGTTGTTTCCTAAATCTTGACAAACTTTTATCAAAGCTTCCCAATCGATCTTATCTAATATACCAATCAAAAAATCATAACTAGATTGAATTATTTCTTCATCTTCTTCATAATTTAATTCTAATTGACATGTGTTATCGTATTTTAATGGAAATGAATTACTGCTTGATTCACAAGCTTTAACTGAACATTTAATAAAGTTAGTAGTAAGGAGTTTCATATTGTTATTCTATTCTGTTTGTTATTTGAAAAAAAAAAACTTTAAAAGAGATACGTCTTTGGTGTTGTATTTGTTTATTCTATTGAATAGCCTACTTTTTTTTTTAAAACTAAATATATGATACAAATAGTATTGTTGCTTGATTATAATTATAATCTTAAATCAACTGTTCTTCTTCTTCCTCTTCTCCCAATTAACGATTTATTCACATTAAACATATATTTAAAAAATAATATATTTATATCAAATATAAAGAACAAAAGTTAATGTTTAAAGAATTATAAGAAAAAAAAAAAAAATTATAAAAAAAAAAAAAAAAAAAATAAAAAAAAAAAAAAAAAGAAATGGTTGAAGGAGATTAAAGAGAAAAAAAATATTATATATATAAATAGTAGTCATGTGATATGTCACATGATTTTAATTTTTTTTTTAAAGATTGTTGTTACAAATATACTACACGTGATTTTCACATGATACTTTTAAATTTAAGAAATAAAAAATTTTTTACACAACACACACTCAAATACTTCCTACTATTTTATTTACAGTGTAATAATAATAATAAGATAATAATAAGTAAAAAAAAAATTTTTTTTTAATAGACTTAATAAGAGCTCTACAACATATAGTTAAATATTATTAACATATATTTATATATATACAATGTTTTAAACCTCATCAGTAATTAAACTTAAAGATATATATATACCTTAATTAAAAGTTAATTATATTGAAAAAAAAAAGAAAGAGAGAATAAACCTAAATCCATTATAGATTGTTACTTTTTTCAATAGATTAAATAATTAAACAAGTAATACCAGAAATTAAAAAAAACAATAATAATAACACATTTCAAAAAAAAATATATACATATATCCAAAATAAATTAATATGTCTGGATTTTTTGGCTTTGATCCTATGGAAGGAGGTGTTAATAAAGAACAAGAATCATCATATGAGAATAACATTAGAAGCTTTAAGAAAAAAAACCATGAAATTATTGATGAAGAAGAATATGACATGTTGAATAGTGAAACTTTTGGAGAGGCTGCCACTAAAGATCTAGGTACTGACTTTGACTTTGGTTATGGCAATAATGATGAACAATTTAACTCACATTTAGATTCAATGAATAAAGAAGCCAGTTCCTCTCTCTCTCCAAATATCAACATTCAAAATAGTTCCCCTTCTGGTTTAGATATTAACAACAATTGGCAACAAATGTCTTCCCAACAGCAACAAATGTCATCTCAACAGCAACCAGTACCTACTCAACAGCAACAGATGCCATCTCAACCGCAACAAGTGTCATCTCAACAGCAGCAAATGAATCAATACATGCAAATGCCACAGCAACAGCAGTTTCCATCAAATTTTTCAGTCCCAATGATGCCTCCAATGATGCCTCAACAGCAGTCGATTCCAGGGCAATCTCCACAGCAAAGTATGGGCAATCAACTACATCAACAACCACAATTAATGATGGGACAACCTCAGCAGCAACAGTCTCAACAACAGCAACCTCAATTGATGATGGGACAACCTCAGCAACAACAATCTCAACAACAACCACGTATGATGAACCCAATGGCTATGATGAATCAACAAAATCAGTTCAACAACGGTAGTTACTTACCTCAGCAGAACATGATGTTCCCGGGTATGGGTATGATGCCTCCAAATATGCCACCTCAACTTCAACAGCAAATGATGCAGCAATTTCAACACATGATGCAAAATGGAATGCTTCCCCCAATGATGCAGCAAGGAATGAATCAATTACCTCATATGCTTCCTCAACAGCAGCCTCAGTCTCAACAACAACAACCACAAAAAGTTTCTACACAAGAACCTTCAAATAAAGATAAACATGAACCTTCAATTGGAGCAACTAGTGATGTTGTAGTTAAAGACCAGCATACTCCAAAAACTACATTAAATAGTGATGTGCCAAAGAAAATCAAAGTATCTGCAGAGCCTAGAAAATTTGACAGTGGCTTACCAACTTTAGATGATTTATCTAAAGGTGGTATGACTAAAAAGCAACAGGCTCAATTTCAACAGCAAAACCAAGAACAGCATATGTTGCAACACCAACTCGGTGAGGTTCCTGTTGTAGATAATTTCCAACATAACCGTTACACACACATGAACCAACAAACTTTTGTTAACCATAACAACAACAGCAACAACAACTATGTCAACGGCAGAGGCAAAAATATCACAAATTTAACCCCAGAAGAATTAAGAACCAGACAAAAGAAGGTGGAAAAGATCTTGTCTCATCATGGTTTGATGACTCATAGAGACAAGGACTTTTTAACTAGATTGCAGTTATCTAGAATTGTTAATCAAGATCCGCTTGAAACTGATTTCTACTATCAATTCTATAAGATTATGAAACACAGCAACAGTTCTTCAGCAGCTGAAGGAATGAATGAAAAGGATGCCATTGCCAAGGCCTACTTAGATATATCTGGACACAGACTGGGTGGAAAGAAGAGAAATGTTTCATTAGCCTTGCAAAAGATGCAATCCCAAGTTATAGCTGCAGTTACCGTGGCAAAGGAAAGATCCAGTACTGCTGTAGTCAATCCAAGAAAGAGAATTGGTATTTCAAGTGATTCTACTTCATCTATCAAAGATGGTGATGAGTCTAGATTTGAGGCTACTGACGATGAAAACATTGGGTTCCCAAGTAAGAATGGAAAATCCAATGCTTTTAATAAAGAAGCTGGTGGTTTCTCTGTTATTTTAGACGAATCATTGGATCCTGTCAAGAGAAGCAAGTTGATATCAGAGATTGTCTACGATTGTGTTTTAGATTTGGAGAATGGTTTAAGAAATAATGAAGAAATTGATAAATCTAAACTTTCAACTTTGTTACTGCCAATTACACCTAATGACTTGATACTATTTTTATCCCTTAACAAATCTTTGAAGTTGTTAGCTAGGGTTTTCAACTTCTTAGACTTTGAAGAAAAATATCAACTTATCAACAAAATCTTT
>JAJMDK010000312.1:0-14752 GCA_030573515.1 Hanseniaspora jakobsenii
AACATTATCAGCGTTGGTTTAACACACACTCATCTTTTGATTCATACAACTTTAACATTATCATTAGAAATAAACATAATTTCTTTAATGAAGGCTTTTCTTATTTTTTAAATCAAAAAAAAAAAAGAACTCAATAAATATATGTCTTTTGATTAGATAAATATCTCAACGTAGTTTATTAAAGAAAGAATAATAGAAACAACCCATAAGAAAAAAACAAAATATCGGATAACGGTTACAAATGAATCAAGTTAAAGTGGAAACCCCAGCAACAGGGGATGTCAATAAAGAAGGAATAAATGAAAAGGTTATTAAGAATAGACTTGCACAGAAGAAGTTTAGAGAAAAGAAACAACAGAAATATAAGGAGCTTATGGAAAGATGCAATTATCTTGAAAGGTTAAATGAGACATTAACAGAAAACCAAAAGAAGTTGGTGGAGAGAATAAAGAAATTGGAAGGTGGTGAAGCTGCTGGTGATAACATGTTATCTAATAGTACAGCACAAAAGAGCGATGATCTTGGTATTGATCTCATGGATTCAGATGAAGCAAGATCCTCTTCTGCCACTAGCTATAAGGGGTCCGAAAACCTATCCACACTTATATCTAAAAGCTATGACTCATTGAACGGTCAGAGCTCGAGTACAGCCAGTACTGTTAACGAGCCAACTTTTTCCTTTCCATGGGGTAGCACATCTAATGTAAAAAACAACAACATCAGTAAAGAGAATGATGCAATTCATTCAAAAATAAACTCAGCCACATCCACTACAGAAGCTTCGGATAACTATCTCAGTGCCACATCTAATAGTATTGAACTCCATGACAATGATTTAACAAACTCTCATGAATATAACTTTAAGGAAAATTTAGACGAAAATAACTTTTGCAATGATTTAGGAAACGCCTGTCCATATACACCATCAGCCTTCAAGAATGCCCAGAGCTCGCTACTGATGAATAATGAAAAGAATAATGCGACTGAAGGAGATCTGAATAATATTGAGAGTGTCTTTGGGCTGCCTAATTTCTCCTTTTCTCCTGGAACATTGAAGATAAGTGAACCGGGTATTTCAGATTTTAAGCTGGAGGATGATCTGGGAATGATTAATAACGGACTATCAAATACACCAGGCTCATTTTTGAACTATAACACAAGAGATATTCTTCTACCAAGAGAGTCGGGGGACTTGGAAGTGAATGAAATTATGAAATCTGACTCAACAGGCTTCAACTTCAATCTACTGAATAACTCCACTGAGCAAGACATGAGTACGATGAACTATAAAATAGGCTTTATGGGTGCATCTGCAGAAGAAGAAGAGAAAATTGTAGGATTAAACGAAGCTGAATATGACGATAGTGATAAACTGAAAACTACAAAAGAAAAATCTGAAGGTATATATGAAAATGTAAAAGGAGAGGAGAGCAATAGTAAAAAAGAAGAAAATCATGAAGAAGATGAGGAAGAAGAGGAGGAACTGGTGGTTCCAAAGGAGGGCAAGTACTTTACATGTTCTGAGATATGGGACAGAATCACATCGAATCCTAAATTGAGTGACATAGACTTGGACAGTTTATGTTCGGAGTTGAAAACAAAGGCGAAATGTTCTGAAAAGGGTGTTTTGGTCAAGGAAGAGGACTTGGATAACGCTTTGTTTAGACATCAGGAGAAACAAAATGGCTTTTAGTAACAACTATTGATAATAAGATATCTATTCTTATGTATATATTAACTCTTATTTTGTTTTAAAGTCATTATATCATTTTTATTACTCTCTTAAAGACTGTTTCTTACTATTTTTATATATCTGTTAATATTGTTCTTTATTCTTGAGACGATGTAATCTGCACAATCATTATTAGTAATTTTTAAAAAATTCAAAAAAGATAATTAAAATGTAAATAATAAAGGAGAATATATAATATAAGAAATAATGTGGATTTTCTCTTGACAAATCTGGGGTCATTTGAAGTTTTTTTAACAAAAAAAATAAAATAAAATATTAATAAAGAAACTCGAGCACGTGTGTTAATATTACAAAAAGGGACTTTACAGTTACACATGAAGATTTATACAGAGTTTTTTAATATTTGTTTTACATTATGGTACAGTTTTTGTCATCTGTTTTTTTAGTCTTTTTAATCTTTCTATTAGCCTTTATAACCCTTAGGTATTCGCTGTTATTTTTATCCGGAATTGATTTATTTGATGTGTCTATCTTCTTTAAAATTGACATACCATTTCCAATACTGCTATGGAGAAGTCCGTTTTGTGAGATGGTTTGAGATCTTTCAACTTTATTGTATGAGGATAAAGTCAAGTGTTTTCTCAGTTTGAGGTATTTTGTGTCTGAATTTTGCTGAGATGTGCTATTTGTCATGCTCTTTTTCAAAGGAATCGGGTTTGTAACATTTGTATTCGCCTCATACAATTGGATTCCATGCTCGCTTTCATCACTCTTTTGATATAGCTGCTGTGGCGGCCATTCGCTCACTTCATGTATAGAAATAGGTTTAATTTGGTTTGAGTCAAAGCTCTGCAAGTCTTCAATTTCCTCTTCCTCCTCCTCCTCATCATCATCTGTAAGTTGAGTGTGTTTATCTTGATTTGTTTCCTCATCAAAACATTCTGATTGATTAGAGAAATCTCTATCGACAGCATTGCAACTGGCTTCTTTATCTGTGCCAACATCATCAACCACTACAGTTTCAGCCTTGCCGCTGTCAACCAAAGAGTAGAAGAGGATTTTCTTTGAAAGCTTGTTCATCATCCATATATCATTCAATGAGCACATTTGCAAATTTCCTATGTCAAAGGTTTCATCATACAATAACCAGTCATCATCAATAGTAGCCACATAAGGCAGATAGTTTGACTGTCTTATAGCAGTGTTGAGTTTAAATCCAGAGGGATTGCTATCATCAGGCTTTAAAATGATCACACTCTGAAGGACTAATCTGAATTGCATGTTGGTGTTTTCATCTCTGACTGAAATGGAAGGTAAAATTGAAGCCATGTCTGCACCATCGCTTTCATAAGAAGACACAGAAAAATCACTAAGTGATACATCACTTGTTAAATAGCCGCTGTCTTCTGTGCAGCTAGAGGTCTCATCATTATCATCATCATTATTATGTGAACACTCTTCTATCTTGTCATGGCGTTTCAAACAGCCAGGCTCTTTAGTACTTTCGTTTATTGTAGGTACATATTCTCTTGTTTTAACTGGTTCTAGATGCGTCCCAAATGATTCATCATAAGTATAAGCATAGCTATGAATTGACTGAGACTGTTCAGAATTTGTAGGGCGTGTGAGCTTATTTGGTGGTTTTTGACTAACATTGCTAGCTTGTTCATTAATTTTGGCTTTGATATCTGTGTCCATGATCTTTTCTGATTTGGTTGAATTAGAGTCCAATATGGATGATGACCCCTTACTGGCCGTTTCATTCGCAACTTTATCAATCTCCTTGTTATCTAAGGCGGTTGCGTTATGTTCACCAACACTCTCCGAATTATAAAAGTTTTCTTCTTGTTTGTTATTATATACAGACTTTTTTAATTTAAACCATTCCTCATTTCTAAACCCATCAATAGGATCTGAGATTAAGTAATGAATTTCATGATTGTAAATGACACAGTTGTCTATGATGGTTGTTCCTTTCTTTTTGTTGTTGCCATTGGCCATCATGTTCTTCTTCAGGTTGTTTCTCTTAGTGTCATCCTCTATATATGTCACAAGTTTTTTTATAGATATATTTTTCAAGGAGTCTAAATGAAAGTAATCCTTTAAAAAGTTCTCAAGAAGTTTGAAATCAATGGATTTATGCTGGTAGTCATTCTGTAGGAATACATGAGACTTTTTGAATGTATTCAAACCATCAAGGGTTTCTGTATTGTTTTTGTTCAAATCATCCATAAGGATGTTATCCGGAATAGATACAATCAAAACCATTTCGTTGGAAGTTGTAAAATAATGAAGCAAGAATCTTCTTAACAAAGATCTCTTAAGCATGTTTCTATTGAGCTCTTCAAATTCTCCATGCCTGACGTTATAAAGAAGCCAACTAAATAAACCGTTGTAGTCATTACTGTTATAGAAATCCTTGATGATTAATGGCATGTTTTTCTCTCTCTTTCTCTTTTTTTTATGTGTGTGTGTAGTGGAATGTATTGGTGAAAGTATTTGTAGTCTCTCTCTTTTTTATATATATATCACCTTAAATAAGATAAAAATCAACCTCTCTTAAAAATTGATACTTCCTTGGTAGTTTTTTAATTTGAGATTGATGATGGTATTATTTAGTTTTGAAACTTTTGTGATTATGTAATTATAGAATGTAAATTTTAATTGATAGTTCTAATTAACAATAATAGTGTGAGTGTTGAGTGGGTGGTTACGGGAAGGTGAGTAGGCAAGGGTAAATGTGGTTTTTTTAAATAATCAAATGAGATTATATATGAATACGGTTTTATTATTTATATTTAATATAATTTAATATACATTTATATGTGTTGTTTTTATGAATATATACTTCTAACTCTTTCTTTCTCTCTCCTTCCCTCTTTCTACATGATTGTTAAAGTAGTGTGTTTTAAGTTAAGAAAAAACCCAAATCAGACCTAACTTATAATAATAATAATAATATTTTTTTTCATTGAATTACATATAATTATAATAGGGAAAGACCGTTGGTTATAAAGAAGAAAGAAAAAAAAAATAAAAAAAAAAAATAAAATCGCTCAAATTAAGTTTCTTTTTTTTATTATATTAGAGAAATCTAACTACGTACTTATTTATAAAATGAACAACTTGTATTATCATATACATTAACAAACATATAAATGATAATTATAACAAAACTATAAACAAATGCAATAATATAACCAATATAAGTTTAAGTCTAATAACTATATATAAATATATGAGTGTACGTTGGCTGTATCATTATAACTGCTATAATCATTATGATCATATGATATCACCAAATATGTCAAATATACTAACACTAGATATAATATTATTGGCATTACTATTACCATCCTTCTTTGTAGGTTGATTGTTAGTTTGTATAAAACCTTCATCAGTCTCATCAAGAGTATCTAACAAGTTATTTGTTTTATCCGAAACGTTGTTCAATTGCTTCATAGACACGACTGATCCTTCTTTACTAACCATCCCACTGCTTTCATTGTCAGAATTTATCCCTAGTATATCATCTATAACATTATAGTCATCAAATGTTGGAATCCTACCGTTATTATTCCCCCCTTGATTTGTTCCGCTCGTCATACTTTTATTATCATATAAGTTAAATCCGTTCGCTATTGTGAAAGGCGTGGCTACTACTGTCCGTTCATCGCCACCAGCGCCACTTGAAAAAAACATATTTCCGTTCTCATTGTAAAAACGCGACGTTTTTGATAGTTCATTGAAGTTGAATAAAATATCAAACATATCATCTCTTGCACTCGCATTCGTTTTCTCATCTCTTGATATCATATCCTCATCATTCACTCCTTGAGTTGGAGCATTAAAGGTATCTTTTTTTTGTTTTTTGTTGCTATTCTTCCCTCCTTCCTTTTCTTCTTGTTCTTCTTCTTCTCCACACTCGCCTTCTTCATCCTCAGTTGGAATCTTGATATTCTCCTTTTTAGATATCTTTTCAAACAAAAATTTCAAAATCTTCCCATAGTGTAAACCCAAATGCGACGAATCAGGTGCCGTACTTTCAAGACATTTTGATAAGTTCCTTAGCATAAAGAGTATATCCTCAATTTTAATAAATCTTAGATTTAATAACAATTTTTTACTCTCTAGGATCTTAAACTTCTTGAATTGCTGCATGTAAATATAAATTTTGACTAAAAAGGCTATAGTTCTAATGACTTTCCCTATTAATCTGATCGGCAAATACTCAAGGTACCCACCCTTGTGCAATCTAAGACAACTATCATGAATGTACTGACAAGATATATAGCAATCCTTCAAGTATTCAATCAACTGTGCATTGCTGTGGTGTAGGATAATGTTTTTCTTTTTATGGTAAAATTCTAAGACTATAGCAAAACCAAAAATTTTGCAGTAATGAAAGTCTATTATAAACCATTCTCCTCTCCGTAATTCATGCTGCTTCAAAATGTATTGCTCATCCTTCAATGAATTTCGATCAATTACCAACTTGTCCTTCTCAGAGTCTATAGGAATCAATAAATCATAAAACTGTTCATACCAGTTGTTGATAATTATTTGTAAAAACTTGAGAAAATCTATGCAGTCATTTATATCCAGGGAATGTTTTGAAATGGAATTGAATGAAGTGGGGTTTGCGTAAAAGGGCTCTTCATAGTTATTCGCAATGCTAGAATAGTACAGAGTCTCATATGACAGTTTGACAATCTCCAGAAGCTTGATTTCTGCCCTTTGCCATCTGTTTAAAAAGAGTGTTCTTTTATTCATATTGAAGTTGTTGCTGGTATACGAGCGCGTAGTATGATTTCCATTTACCATTAATCCATAATTACCACCAGAATGGTAGACTGGTTTATGTCTATAGTATAGCAACTTTTCATCTTGCCAAAAGTTTAACAATAAATCATTAAAACCTTCAGAGTTGCTTTCAAAATCCTTAAAGTTTTCTAAAAAACGCTTCCACCTATTAAGAGTTTGTTTGTTTCCTTTCAATACATATTTTTTAGCAATCTTTAACTCAGTATCATATTCCCTTTTCAAACAGCTACTGTTTCTATGATCAATCTTGAGAATGTTTAAATTGTTGTTCAAGTTAAAGTTCATAGTTACGTTTAACTCAGTTATCTGCAGGGATAAAAGTAAGTTTCCGGTTTTTGTTGCTATGTTCAAAGCATTCGCCACACGTATAGCAGAGCCTGAAAGCATAAACGAAAGATTCTCACTTCTTTTCAAACTTTCAAACTCTTTGTTATTTATCATCGCGTTCCCATTTTCATGGGATATCGTAGCATAATCATCTATTTTACTATGTATGGATCTCGGGTTCCATTCCGTAAACAGCAAAAAGGCAAAAATAGTCCCCAAACTTCCAAAACTGTCCATCGAAGCCCATATAGTCTTTGATAACATCTGTTGACAATTGTTCCAGAGTATGTTGTGGACTTGTGTGTAATCTCTGCCGAGTTGCTTTCCATTTTGATATCGCGTGGAGATGGTTAAAATGGTCAATAGTAACAAAGGAAAGTTATAAAGCTGGTCTAGATATTTTAAATGCAATGGCACAAACGGGTAAAATGGATGCTGTGTTAAGAAAAATATATCGACCAAAGTTTCAATTTCATCCTTGCTAAGAACATCACAAAGGAATGGCAGGCTTCTAATAATACTCTCATATATTTCTAAAGTGTACCTATCAGCAGAACTCACACCCTCCTGATCATTAGGTGCATAATTGCCCTTTATTGACATATCCAACTCCCAAAATCCAAGCGGTTCAAGTCTTCTGTCAGTGATTTTAGATTGATCTATTTTTTGATCACGCAAACCTTGTTTCTCATTGCTTTCTGCTGCACTAGTTAAAAAGGCAAGTGCTCCGTGTGTAGTGTTTATTGTGGCTTCATTGTTTTGAGTATTCCCATTGCTTTTTTTATTTGCCTGTTCATTGTCAACAATGTCTTCTTTGTTAGATAATTTTGTATCTGTGTTTTTCTGATACGCTTGCTCAGGGTCTATTTTGGATGGATCGGTTCTTAACTTAAAAACGACCTTCTTGGATTCATCTTTGATCTCATCTTTCTCAAGACTTGTTTCTTCAACTGCTTTATTTAAATTTTCTGAGTTTAAGCATTCTTTCTCTTTTGCAGTTCTCTTTCTCTTTTGTCCCTTTGTCTTCCACGTATATTCTTTTCTAGGTGGCCTCACACATTCTAAGTTTTGGCGTGCACACCTTCTACATATATTACTATCATCCTGTATTTCGCATTTGACTTTTTTAGGTCTGCAGTTCAAGCAAGCTAGGAACTGTCTTTGATATACATGTGTAGTTGGAGGTTTTTCCGGATCTAATAAAGAGCCTATCAATTCATGCGCCATATTTTAGTTTGTTATTGTTATAAAAAAAATCTACAGACACTACTTCAAAATTATAATAATTAGTTTTTTGATAATGACATGATTGGTTTCAAACTGTTTCTGCTTATTTAAAAAATTAAAAAACAATAACAAGATGATGATTTATGAAAAAATACGTAGTCAGTGATACAATTGAGAAATCAAAAAAAAAAAAAAAAAAAAAAAAAAGCAACGTCTTATTGCATATAAAAAACAAGAGAAAACAATTAAAAAAAAAAAAATAAAAAAAAAGAAATAGGTTATAAACCTAGAAACATTTAATTAATGCATAAATAAAAATAAAATAAATATATTTGTGGATAAAGTTACAAATTAATTACATGCAGTATGTCTTTGTCGTCTCTTTATTTTTTCTGAGAAAAAAAATCTTGAATATTTCTTTTAGGTTTTTTGTTTTTTGATGGCGATGGGTTATCCCCCAATCGTTTTTTTGTTAAAAAATCCATTCGATCATGACCTATATGATCTTTATGGTATTTCATTCCGTTTATTCCTATTGATAAATTCAATGCATAATGGTAATCTGCGTGCTCTTTTAAAACACTATCTTCATTGAATAACCTCTCGCCGCATTTTTCACATATTTTGAATTCTGGCTTTTTCTCTTTACTGTCATCTAATTTTTCAATGATCGGTTCAGCGGATTGTTCTTTGATTTTAGAAAAAAAATTTAAAGTTCTTGGGCTCTTTTCTTTTTTAACAGGAAGAGTCACAACACATTCTTCGTTATGAGAGTCATGATTTTTAGTGTCTTTTTTAATTCTTTTCATCATATCAATAATAGTTGAACCCTTATCTATAATTTGAAAATTAGAAAGGGTCAACATCAATCCTGTTAATGGGTAGACTGAGTCTTTGTAAACCAAGTCTAGCTCTCTTATAAGAGGCACACTAGCCTCAAATATACTATCAAAATATCTGTCTCTTGTGACTTCAGCGTTTGGAATGTTAAACGGACCACTTTTGGAGTGAATTGAGGAGCGGTTTTCACTTCTTATGTTTACAGCTATGGTTTTTGGTATTAGCAGTTTACCACTTTCCTCTTGGAGTTCATTTATTCGAAGTTCAAGCTCACCTGCAAAAACATGTAGCCATGATATACAGTCCTGCAAGTTTGAACAAGATTTGCCTCTCATGTTCTTATTTGCCATCATTGACTTCACCAGAGGCCTTGGTTCAACAGGCTCTTTCCATAAACCTCTTACTAATTTATACACTTTTTCACTTACATTTTTAATATCCTTAGCGGGAAAAGTAAGTTTTTGAAAATTGGAAATATCTGCATATCTTCTTTCCATAAAAGTCGACATACAATCTATAGAATTCCAAGTGTCTCTTATGTATTTGTTGCTATGTTTTTCAAACTTTGGACATTCAAGCAGATCCAATATTTCTTTTCCTTTACTTCCACCTAATGTCCAAAAATCTGTTACATCAAAAGAACCATTGTCCAGAAATGTTTCTATATTTGAGTTCAAAACAATTGTCTGCTCGTTTGGTTTCTTGAAATCAGATGCAAGTTTGCTAATGCTCTTAGTGCTTGAGACCCCACCTGAAGTAAAATAACCCGTTTTATTTAAAATATCCTGCCTGATGTAATCTGTTACATACGAACCTATACTAATTACAATGTCATCCCAATCAACCATTTCTAGAGCGGTATCCTCTTTAAAAATTACATTACCTTTTGGGTAAAATACAGATGTGGCATTTTCGGGGACAGAAGGTAGCCTGTCATCAAGCCTATAATTGTTTTTCATAAAAGTTTCCCTAATGGTTTTGAAACATTCAATTTGACTGTTACTAATTACATCATCTTTTTCATTGTGCAGTATTTGAAAAATCACATTTCTACCGAGATCCAGAAAGGCTTCATCAACACTGGCCTTTTGAACAAGATCACAGTGGCTTTTAAGATAAGACAGAATCTTCCTTCCTTCTCGTCTATAAGGGTCTAGCGACACTTTATGATCTAAAGGAGAAGGAAAAACACCCAAGGGGGTGTCTTTCCAAAACCTCTCTCCCTTTTTGAATGTAGCAGTATGAACAGCTTTGAGATTTTTACATTTTAATTTAGCACTTTCCAAAGTGTCTAATCGACTTATACCATACTTTCTGGCTGCATATGAGACGGCTATAATGGAGGACCACTGAACTGTAACAACCGGGTCGTCTTTAGACAATCCAAAACGCACTTGATCAACCTGAGCAAAGAACGCATTCATATCAATATGACCAATACATGATAATGGACTGGAGTAAGACGTGCCTTTGTCATCAAGGGCTAACAGATCATTCCAAGTGAACTTTGACATTTTTGGTTTGATTAAGTAACATTAAAAAAAGTAAAGCAAACTAGTTATTACGTCAGAGTGGCAATGATAAGTCTAAGCTCTAATAATTGTTTTATAGATTAGAGAAAAAGATTATTTAAAACGCGAAGATGATTAAATTTAAAAAAAAAGGAAGAGTGAAAAACGAAAGTTTAACGGGAATTAAAAAAAAAAAGGAATGATCACGTGGATAATAACTTAAACTCTTTTTATCATTGAAAGAAAATTAGTACCACTTTACTTGACTCAATTGACTTCAACGCAATCATTGAAATAGTAAAGAGCGTTTCGAGTGAATAATTTAATAATGTTTTCATTTATACATCAAACTTATTATAACAAAGCTAAAATCACATTTCTTTTAATCAACAACTAGAAACATTGCTTCAGATTAAAAGAGATGTAAATATATTGAAAACAATAAGTCTAGCATATTGAAAAAAATAACAACAATGATTTCAAGAGATAAAAGAAAGAGAAGAGAACTGATACGGTATTCTATTTTCAGAGAAAATATCACAGTTTCATATGAATGATATAAACAAAAGATAACAATGGTACACAATTTGAGATTGCGTATTAATGAAGATGTCAGTATGGATATAAATGTCTAACAATTGATATTGTTAAACTGATTTATATGCTCCTTTTACATCAGCACGTTATCATTTTAAACAAAAGTTTGAAATGAAAGAAGCCAATAAAAGAACAAAAATACTATTTTCTATCTTGGTCACGTTAAAATTGAAGCACAACACGGATAGATGAATAATTAAATAAATCTGTTGAGTCTCAGAGTGTAATGACCTGATTTATAAAATATAAATAAAGCATTTAACTAAAGGAGAGCTAGAATTCTAAAAGATTAACAAAAAGAAAACCGGTCTTCAATAATAAAATAACGTAATTTATATTCAATAGTCGTTTTTTTAAGGGGGTGGAAAAATAGTAACTTTTGGTTCTTTTATTCAGTTGATAAACTTCTTTCAAAACTTTGTTATTTGTCATTTTAATTCATATTTGTGATTATTTTGTAAATAGAAATGGTTCATTACTACTATACTAACAATAAAAAAAATAATGATCACAGAACTTTTTATTTAATTAATTAATTTTATTTTTATAATCCAATTATTTTGTTATTTTTAGTTTTTTATTTATTTAAAATTGCATAATATCCTTCAATAAGGACTTCATATTATTAAAGAATTATTAACAGTCAATCTCCTTGGAGAAAAGAGCTTATGCCTATAATATTAAAAAAATTTTTTTTGCTAAATAATTTATTTTTCTGGAATTTCGATTTCACCAGCATCGATAGCTTCGATGATTAAGTGAGGGTTCTTTTGGTTAACTCTACAACCAACGGATTGAGCAGTACCTAAGATTTCCTTGGTAACGGAAGCTAAGTTCTTACCGAAGGACTTTTCTTGCATTTGTCTGGCAATTTCAATGATTTCTTCTAATGGAATGTTACCAGAGTGCTTGACGTTCTTGACTTTCTTTCTGTCTCTTGGAGCTTCCTTTAAGGCAGTGATGACTAAAGAAGAAGCAGATGGGACAACAGAGGCAACAGCTTGTCTGTTTTGGATTCTCAATTGAACGGTAACCTTAATACCCTTGAAGTTCTTGGTAGCCTTGGCAATATCTTCACCAACTTTCTTTGGGGCTAAACCTAATGGACCAATCTTTGGGGCTAAAGCAGCGGAGGCACCGACTTCACCACCAACGGCTCTTAAGTAGATGTATTTAACTTCGGATGGATCAAATTTTGGAGGCATGTTTGTAGTACTTCGTTATATTAATTATGGTCTGGTTACTGCTATCTTTCTCTTCTTTTTTTAAACAATTAATGATCTAAAATGATGATAATATAATACACGCTATTAATTACAATAAGAAAAAGAGCATTTTTAATTGTTTACTTTAAACAAAAAGTAGTTAAAATTATTTCACTAATAAAACTATTACTGTTTTTTTGTTCCAAAAAGGTAAATAATAGTACCATTTACTCTCTGTTACAGTCTTAATTCATAACTAACATTCAGCAAAATTAAAATGGCAATGCAAATATTTTTAACACAACAAATTTTATATAAGAATTTAACAAGAAATAATTTGAATTATTTCAGCCTAAATTATAAAATTACCAGCCTATTATTTTTTTAAAATTTACCATAGATATTAATAAATTACTAACTAGACATTGAACAGTTTAACTCATAAAAAAAGTGTTGATAACTGATAATATTTTGAGTTTTCATTTTATATTTTGAAAAGAAAATTACTTTTTTAAACCAATCCAAATTATTCAACTTATTTTTTTTTACATTTATCATTTCCATAAGTAATTTTTCAATACATAATTTTACAATTCTGATAATTATTTTTATTTAGAAAAAATGAAAAAAAAATAATTAGAACAAATATTTTTTTCTACTTCGGTTAAGAATTTTTGCTTAGCCTATTAATTTTTTATTAAAAAATGTAGCAAAAAAAATATATATAAACACACAGTCTAATACATAACTGGGAAGAATTCGTGGAGTTGATTTTTCATTTCATCAGCCGTATCAAACTTGAAAAATTTCATGTTTTTATAAGACTCATCTCTTTTGCTTATCGGTTGTGAATACACTTGCTTGAATTTATCTACAGTATTTATAATTCTGCGCAAATAGCTTTCTTTTTCTTTTTGAATGGATTTATCATTATCAATTAATCTCAAAATATCTCCCTTTGATCCTTCTAATTTTCTTAGGTGAACTTCTATGTAATCTTCTGGACGAACAGATTCTCCCATCAATGAATTCACAACATCACACATACCCTGTTTCGGTAAGTTCGGGGAGCCGATGGACTCAAAGCTTTTATATCTAACTTTATAGATGTAGTTAGAGTTTTCATCCTTTAAAAAGTTTTTGACAATTTCGGAATCTTTGTGTGCTTTTAACAAAACGGTGAATCTACATATCTGAACAAAAGCTAAGGAGACTAAAGCTTCGTTGATAGTAAGTTTCTTCTCTAAGTTTTCAATAGTAAGTTTTATTTGTTCAATGTATTTTAAGTTTCTTTCTTTGATTCTATTTCTCTTTACAGCATCCTTGTGTTTTTTTTTCAAGTTTTTGCTCGAGTTTTGAGTTTCATATCTTTTCAACAGTAATCCATTGTAGTACTTAAACTGATGTAGCAGACCATCTGCTTCTCCAAAGATTATATAAACATTCCAGTAAATGCTCAAAAACTCCCATTCATCATAAATGTTAAGAGCTATTCCTCTTAATAAAAACTCATACATGGCAATTAACTTTTGATAATAAATCCAAAGAGAGATTCCAGGAAACTTATCCAAATTATTGGCAAGATCTTCAGGATATGGATCCTCAAACTGAAAAATATTGGCCTGTGAGGAGTCCCAGTATAACATCTGCTTACTGAAGGATTGTCTGTATCTGCATTGGTTTCTCAAGTTGTTTAATAGTGCTTCAATGTAAAGCTGTGAAATGGATTGCAACTCATTAGCCATAGGACCATTGTTAAATCCCTCATCTGATAGTAGAATGTTTTCCGTATCTTCAGGTAAAAATATCAAAGATTTAATATCTTCAGTTACGTGAACCATAGGTTTTTTACCGTTTATCTCTGTAAAGTCAGAGTTTATAATACAGGCTAAAAAGAAAACTCTGTTTAATGGATTGATCCTATTGGAGTTATTGTCTGCATTGAGGCTATCATCAAAATAGTATTGAAATTGATCAGTAAAAACGTAATGTACCCATTCAACCAGTTCAGCCCCCACTAAGTTTCTTTTGGATGTAAATATTTGGCATATATTTTCAAAATTCTCAATAAGTCTATTTAAAGTGTCATAATTATTTTTAGGCACTTGTGTGAGTTCTTTTTTTGGAAAGGGATTACTAAACTCTCGTTGGCATAGTACAGATTTTAAACTGCAGTTAAGAAGTGTATCATCAAGTGTTGTCTCCAAGCTTTTTCTGGAAGTAATAAACATTTCAAATGCTTGCTTTAAATCAGCAACTGTAGGAGCAGCCTCATGAGGATGTTCAGCATTTGAGGAATCACTGTTGTAAGGGGATACTTCAGAACAGTTCATATTTGTAATAATAAAATCACTCAATGAAAAAATCATTTTACAAATATGGATCAATGGTTGATATGTGATTTTATTAATCAAATCTTTAAACTCATCCTTGCAGACCTTATCAAACTCTAGCTCATTAAAAAAATTCATACCAAGAGAGTCAAATCGAATGTCCTCTTCTTCTCTAACATAGTCATTGGAAACACA
>JAJMDK010000313.1:0-14519 GCA_030573515.1 Hanseniaspora jakobsenii
ATTCGTTTCAAAGATTTTGTAAGACTAGATATATAAGCTACAAAAATAGATTATTGGAAAACCTGAAACCTTTTATAATCAATATCACAGTTTTTTTTAGTAATAACAAGTTGAAGAATTTCTGTTATAGTTGGATTGTGTCAATAAAAATTCATAAGATAAAATAAAGCAACTGAAACGTACAACCATCATATTTTAAATCAATATTTCAATTGGATAAAAAACAATGCGTGCTAATTGGAACTGTTTTATTGATTTTGGTACGACCACAAATCCTGGATCATATTATAGTGATGATGTTTCGAAAAGCTTAGCCAAGTTAAAAGTCGCTGATCTAAAAGTAATTCTAACATTGTATAATATAAACCCATGGGGGTTAAAAAAAGATTTAATATTATTGATTACACGAAAATGGGATAGCTTTCGATCAGAAGAGACGCTATCGAGCACATTCCAACCACCCAATAGATACTCTGTCGGCCTAGCATTTCTCTACTATGTGATTAAAATAATTCAAAAGTTTCCTAAGGAATATGCCTTTTTTATACCAAGGGGTGATATCTTCTACAACATATGTTTGAAATTTAATACAGATAACTTACCAACGCTGATGGCAAAAGCTATATTAACCTCCACCCGGCCGTCACCGGTTGTGTTCAACAGCGGAATCTTTAAGGGTCTGCCGGCTGATGTACAGGGCTATTTGAGGTCATCAACTCAATACAACTATTTAAATTCCGATCCTTCTTCGAATTTTAACCATAGCTTTCAAGTCGGACAACAAAATGCATCAAATGAAAATGATAACAACAAACTTTTAGATGATTTTGATTATGTTAAATCGCATTTCTTTAGAAAGATTGCAACAATAAAAAGACAAATTATTAAAAAAAGTCAAGTTAGAGATACTGATATAATCAAGTTTCAACTAAGTGCATCTGATATCTCAAAACTACAAAAACCTAATGTAGACAGCACACCTTACTCATATGGGGTTCTTCTATACTGTGCGCCTATGAAGATGGTTATGAGTTCGAATGAACACATCAGTTTTCCTTCACCAATTGAAATTAAGATAAATGGAGCACAGGTTACCGACTATATCAGAGGAATTAAAGAGAAACCAGAAACTGCACAACCTGCAAGATTAACCGACCACTTAATAAAAGACCCGATTAAGGAAAACGTGATTGAAATTACATATCTGCGTACAAATTTCAATTATGTATGTACCGTAGCTATTGTTAGGTGTTTTGATGGTCTTCAGCTCTATAAAAGATCAATAAATTTAAACCTTCATATTGATAGAACAGCAACGATTAAACTAGCCCAGGATATATTAAACGAAGAAGATGAGGATCTTCAGATGGAGACGATGAGAATGTCTTTACAATGCCCGTTATCGTATTGTAGAATGAAGTATCCAGTCAGATCCATTACCTGTAAGCATATACAATGTTTTGATGCACAGTGGTATCTAGAATCGCAAAGACAGCTTCCCACTTGGGAATGTCCTGTATGCCAAAAACATATAACTCTAACAGATATCAGAATATGTGATTACACAACAGAAATTTTGCAAAATTGCAAAAATGACTCAGACGAGCAGGTTGAAATAAGAAAGGACGGTACTTACAGCTACATAGAAAACGAAAACCCGGATAGCTCTTTTTCTGAAGACGAGCAAGATTTAGATAATAACACAAAAGCATCTAGCTACTTTAGTCACGAAAGCAGGAAGAAGAACGAACTAGAGCCAGAAGTTATTGTTCTGATATCTAGTGATGATGATAATGATCAAGAACCCCAGCAATCACGTGTCTCTCAAACAAATCCTGTCTCGAATGCCCAAGTCAACCATTATACACATCAATTAGTACATCCTCCTGTTTTAGTAACAGCTGAGACCGAGGAGAGAGTTGGCAATGTTGTAAATAATGATGCTAACATTTCAGATAGTTTTGATGATGATATGCCGTCTTTGAGAAATGACGGTAGAGATCTGACTGCAGCGTTGGCATCGCATTATAATTTAAATTCAAATTTGAACGAGAATGTTAACACAAACTCTCAAGTTACTACACGGGCTTTTTCAAATAACAATACAGAAAATATTTCTTCAACCAATCATAACACTATTGATGATGATTTGATAATTGATTTGACGTGATAATTGCGATCATATGTAACACTAATGTCAGAAATTGAAAGTATTCATGAGTTTCTTTTTGTTAATAATATATAATTTTTTTTTATGTTAATAAGGGTGCTTTGAATTATCGATAGCCCTTGCATATCAGGTTTTGCTAAACTAAATAAATGGTAAAAGTGTTCCTGTTTTTTTCTGAAAGGATTTATAATCGTCTCCAAAAAACTCTATCAAAAACTTTTCCTCTGAAACAATTCTATCTTTAAAAAACTTGGATAAAACTATACTGAATATAACAGTGCTCAAATAGTTCAAACTCATTAACTGACACCCGACAGACCAATAAAAGAATCCTGCATATGATGGATGTCTCGAGAGCTTATAGACACCATTAGTCACAAGAACATGACCCTCTTTTTTTGATTTTTGAACAATATGATTAAAAGATTTTCCGCAAGTGATCATAGCCAAAGATCTCAAAATTTGCCCAAACACAGCTAAAGCTACTCCCACAAACATGACACACTTGCTGAAGGTTGATAGATTATTATTTCTTTTGAGTATGTATGTAGTAGTAAATACTTCTGTCAAAGACAGTAAAGTTGCAAATGTATATGACTTTCCGTTTCTTATAATAAATGAATTTGTTGTAACTTGAGAAGGGTTGAATCTTGCAGTGATGTAAAATTCCAAAAAGTGAAATATACATAAAAAGATGATATTTAATGGAAACCCTTTAAATTCAAATTTGAATATATTAAAAGACATACAGCCTATCGCAATCCCAAGAAGAAGTGATGTTAACGATATTTCAGGTAAATCATTTTTAGTGATATCAGGTATGTTGTCAGTGCCTGTTTTATATTGATCTTCTCTTTCCATAGTTTCTTTACAGTTATATGTACTAAAAATAGCTTATCAAAATGGTTCAATATAGTTATGGTTATTTGGTTTCTCTAACTCCATATTTTATCAGAAAATTTAAAAAATTACATGAATAAAATTATCTCATCTAAACTACTTATATCGTGATGATGATTTTGTTTACAGTATTTATTCAGTTTAAATACATTAGATTAGCAGGACTCCAGAAAAAAAAAATGATACTCAAATAAAAATTTCACTGTAGTAAAACTGTTATATCACGTTTTTTCTGTTTTCGTATATGTCAGTCCTATAGCAACAGTTGTTTGTTTTAAAGGCAGTTTTTTATAAAATCATTTATGATTGACAGACTTTAATGTTTCCGAGTTGTTCTCAAAGATCCATTTGAATGTTTGATCATCCAGGTTTTCAATATAAGGAACGATATTTCTTTTACTGTTTAGTATTTTTCTGGTACTAGCCTGTCGGGATCTCTTAAAATTTTCACTTTTATTTTTCCATATATATTTGTTAGGCAGAAAATTCTCAGGAGGCTTTGTAGATTTGTATAACGATTTGCGACTGTCAAGACTATCCAACTTTGTGTTGCTTGTTTGCTTTTGTGACACTTCATTATAGTTGGAATCTCTAGTTATGGATGCATTTGCAGCTTCCTTATTCAGTTTCATGGAGCTTGTTAAATAGGACGAAATGTATTTAGAATTTGGATAGTTTTCACTGCTTAGTATTAGCAATTTCTTAAAGTACTTAACAGTCTCTATAGTATTTTGAGATTCATCTTGTACCTTTTTGTTTAAATTGTTGTTATAAGCGCAGCCTAAAGAACTTTTAAATCTTTTATTACTTCGCTCATCTAATGTGGAAGAGTAGTATCTGTTTTTGTCAAATGTTTTGGGATTTATTTCTTGAATTTCAACCATATTTGTAAGAATATTAGCAATATATTAACCGGTTTGATTATTTTTGCTTTGGTTTAGTTTGTCTACTGTACTGACAGTACTAATCATAACCACAAGTAATTCTAGTGAAATGCGTGTGATTGATTTTATTAATCTAAAATTTGAGATTTTAACGTTATTTTTATCCACCATAATTTTTCAAATCATACACGTGATCATTCTTTTACATAAGCTTGTTAAAATCTTTATACTATCAGATAAGAGACATATAAATATTCACAAAGAAACTATAATTCATTTAAAAACAAGCACGATATATAAAATAAAAAATACTATATTAGCCGCTTTTGGCACTATATTTATTAGCCCAGAAATCAGAAGCCTTTTTACTAGCTTCTGATCTTGATCTAACTGTATTTTTCTCAGAAACGCTTTCGATTGGGTTTACATTAGATTTCTCTGCATTATTCAACTTTTGGGTGGACTTTTGAACGTTTGATGCTTGAGTGGAGCTTTGTCCTGTTCTCCCTAGCTTTTGTCCTCGTTCTATAGTGTTGTGAGTTACAGTCTTCTTCAATTTTGATGCACTTTGTGTATTAATGCTTATCAATTTTTTAAACCAATTTGGCTCCAATGGAATACCGCCTGTGAATCCATATTCGTTTCTTTGAGTTTCATTTTGTGATCCGTAATTAGGATTTCTTATCTTGACTTTTACTGTTTCACCTGAAAGAGTTTTATTCTTTTGGAATATAAACTCTTTTTCAGTTATATTTAAAATTCTATGCTTAATGAAACCATAAACCGGACCAAAAGATTTTGTTGCTAAGGAAGTATAAATGTAAGCAGACACGATTCCCAAAATTCCAGAGGTCATAATGAAAGAACCGTTACCGGTCAATAAAAATTGAACAAATAACTCAATTAAACATGTATATTTACACTTTATAGGAATAACACCATAATATCTGACTTCATTATTCCAAAAAACCATTGAATAAGTGAAACTCAGCATTGAGGCAAAGGAATTATTTAAAAACCATGCTTTTTGCTCTGTAAAGTAAAGTGTCATCAAAAGAGTTAATGCCATGTTAAAAAATAAAAAGTATATGTACTGCTGAGTACTAAAGTATGACAGTTCTAGGTTTTGACTGTGTGTGTACAATGAATAAAACTTCATCACAACAGCAACTACTTTATCAATATCAGTCAATAAAAAGAATGAAGTTATTGCTGTTTGTGGATGTTTCATAATTACACTGGGTATGTTAATAAAAATTGTATTTTCATAACTTATAAATCCCAATGAGGGAGCAAACGTTACTGCTGCAGTCAATAGCAGTATACATCTAGTCACTGGTAAAAAAAATTCCAACATTTTTGTTTGAAACAAAATAACACTATTTCTATATCCTAAAATGTATTGTGGGAAAACAATGAAATAAAGACCTTTAAAGTAGTTGAAAGTGCTGCACCAGATTAAGTGTTTAGAATAGAAAGCTAGGTCTTTAACAAAATATTAGCTTAAAAAGTCAAATTTTATATAGTACAGTGCAGATTCAATGTTGTTTGGTTTTTTGGGACAATTCCCTTATATATTTCTATAAATATTAAATAAAGTTTAACACATACCGTCTTTCAATTAAGGTGAATTAGTTTTTATTGAACACCTTCATACGAAAAATAGATCCCTTTAAATCATAATAGATAGTGTATTTAAACGTGTTGACCTTTTTTTTTTAAATATTTTTTTGATTATCATTAAACCCTGGCAACTTAATAACAAAAAAGTCGCGCGCGTGATTAAGAGAATTTGTAGTATCACCGGTTCAATACAATAACTGAGTTTTGTAATTACTGGAGAGAACATTTATTAAGCATATAGCTTATACAAACTCTATATTTTAAGAACCAATATGGTTGTAATTCTAATAAAGCAATATAGAAGAACTATGAATGTTAGATAAGTGCCTTTCAACAAAAGACATAATATTCAAATTGTTATTTTTTATCATTAATATTAGTGTATTACATATATTCTTTCTATATTGTCACATGATGATATTTTATAATAATAAATCACGTGAATCTTGCAATTATTATTTTTTTTCTTTCTTTTTCTTTTTCGTGCATAGTGGACAAGAGATTAATTTCCAGATTAAGCACTTCGCATATATTCAAATAATTATTGCTTTTATCGTGACTAACAGAACCTTGTATTTTATCATTAGAAAGTGAAAATTCTCATTGTCAATCTTGTATTAGCATTACGCAATTATAATATTTGATTAACATACTATAATTAACAATAAGACAAAGAATTGGTAATATAATATCCAAGCGCATAATCTAATCGAAGGCTTATACATAAAATGGCCAAAGTAATGAAAAACTCCAATGTCCTTACCAGAGGTTTAAAATACAAAAACAGCAAACGTAACAACAAAAAGAAAGATGCCAAAGCTGTAGATGAGGTTGTTTTTGACAAATCACAAAGACTCGAGTATTTAACAGGTTTCCATAAGAGAAAGTTAGAAAGACAAAAGAATGCTCAAAAGTTTATTAAAGAACAAGAAAGATTAATGAAAATCGAAGAAAGACGTAAATTAAAGCATGACAGGGAAGAAACAGTTAAAAAGCAACTCCAAGAGCTCAAAGATAAAATGAAAGAGATTGGAGACTATAAATCATCTGGTGATGAGGCTGAAGAAGAAGAAAACGAATGGTTTGGATTTGATAACACTGATACAAAAAGCACATCTGTGGCTCCTATTGAAGAAGTCTCTAGTGATAATGAAAGCGATGATGACACTGCCGAGGATCAGAAACAAAAGTCTATATTGAAAAAAGAAACTGTTTATGAAGACAACACCGCAGTCGCAGTAGAATCCCTTGAAGGAAATGATAACTTTGAGTTTATTGCAAAAATGAATAGAGTTGACATAGGCTCCAGTGATGATATTTTAAATAAATCTATAAAAAGAGCAGCTGATTACGCTAGTTTCATGGGAATGGGTTCTAAGGACGATGTAAAACTAATTGCTAAAGATAGTTACAAAGAACAAAAAAGTCGTAACAGTAAAAAGAAAAAATTTAGATATTTAACTAAGTCGGAAAGAAGAAATAATCAATATAAAGCTGTCAAAAATAAAAACAGAAAATAGAAGTTTTTTTTTTTTATGTATATTTATATAGATATGTACATTAATTGTGTTAATTAGATTTTAGAAATGCAAAGATCACATCTATCTGAGCTTTTAGTGTATTTTTGTTTTTGGAATTAAAAAAGTTTGTAAAAACCATTTGCAGAGATGCTTAGGTTTGTTATACCATGTTTCTTAATTTCAACTTTTACTTTACAACAAAGGACTTATTAAAAAAATTTATTCCACTCTTATAACACCATATATTCGTAATCGCATCTTAATAAAACCCATATATATCTTCTGGTTATTTCTAAAAATATTGGTACAAATTCAATTCCGTTGAAAGCTGAGGCATACAAAAATGAAAACTTAACTGCTAAGTTTAAGATCGCCAAACTTATGGTTGTTGCTTTGCTCAGCACTCTTCTATCAAATCCTTTTTGAAGTTTCCAATCCATGAACAAATCCCAGAAACTTCCGTATAGATTCTGCACTATTCTATAATAAATAACATATTTATGGTGCAGACCGTAATATTGGCAATATAGTAAAGGATAGTTAAATCCGTACTTTAAAAGATTCAGCCAGTTTTTCTCTCTCAAACATTGCAAAAATCTGATACTTACTATATATAGATTGACAAATACAACAATCGCTACTTGATTTCCTGAGAAAAACTGTTTTAGCTCAAACACTATCAATGAACAAAATGAAAGAAGTATGTCTGATTGAATAACTATTTTTAAACGGTTCTTAGAGTTGATTGAACATCTCAGTATTACCGAAAGATGTCTTGTTGGAATACACTTTATGGCTATATATACAAGAGACACCAATGAAAAGAACCCTGTCACCAGTTTCTCCATGTTTTCATTATCAGATGATGTTAATGTTAAGATTAAAGCTCTAGTCAGAAGTAAAATGACTATGGCCTTAGACAACTTTATAATAGTCTTTATATGGTGCTGGTTTTCATTTTTGTTTTTGTCCTGTTTATCTGAAGCTGTTGTTTGCAATCTGGTTTTGTTGGAATATATTTTGTTAAAATATGGCCATCTTGTAAAGATTCTCTGATATAGGTAATCAAAATATAATATAAATACTGGCAAATAAAATGGTTTTGGTATCAATAAATTAAACAAATAGTCCTCTTCAAACATTGAAACAACATATATCAAATAGTACCCTGTGAGATTATTAAAACATTTTTGAATTTTGGTTTCTCTAAACGTGAAGAATTATAAACTTAATTTTAAAACATGCTTCTAGTATACATATAATGATTAGTGATATAACATACAAAAAATAGCAAAAATATTCACTTTTATTTTTTTAATGCTTCTCTTGATCTGAAAAATTTATTGTTGGCTACTAAAAAAAGATTTCAAAAACAACACGAGTTTCATAAAAAAAACAAAAAAATATATATTCAAGTTGTTTATCTGTGACAATGCAACTTATGATGCTGAAACGTGCAAATGAACAAAAGACTTTGAATTTCAAGTATACATCGAGGTTAACATTTAAGATAAAAGAATACAAAAACAGACTGTAAATTATAATTGAGAAGTTCAAAAGTTACGAGATTAAATAAATGTTTTTTTTATTTTAGTACTTTCAGAAATGTATTTTGAATAATTGGTATAATCCTCGTCTATTGATTGTAATAGACTTCATGATTAGCATGAAAATTATTTATAACATCATTAATAACTAAAAAATTAAAAAAACAATAACAAACAAATAAAGCCATATGGCTCTACTTTTTAAATGAAACTGAAATTAGTAACCTTGTATATTTATAATACACATTAAATTATCTATTGCTAAGCATCAATATTTTTTCATTTTTAATGCATGGACAAAAAAACAAAAAACAATCTCGAATTTATATTATCAACTTAAAACTAAAATACAAAAATTAGAAACTGTATAATGTTATTGAATAAAAATCAGAATTTTCAGTGTTTGGCTATGTCAAATAGTTCGTTCATTTTGCGAATCCGTTTGGGGCGACAACAAGTCATCATTTTTAATCAATACTTTTTAGCAACAGTTATCTAAAATTAATTTATAAATTATTTTGAATAATAGTCTTTAGAATAACATTTATTATAGAAATGTTTTAAATATTCACCATGAATATATCAAATGCAGCAATATTCATAATTATAATGTCTATTATAAAGATATAATGTGTTCTAACATTGGTTCCATATCATTGACTATCTTTAAGTACTGCCTGTTTATTATTTATAAAATATAAAGAAACTATTGAAGCCCTATAAAGTAATATAATTAATAAAACACAGAAAGTACTTGAAAGATATTCAAACTCAAGAGCACAGATTGTGCCCTTGGTCTTTTTTCTTAATTTCTTAGAGTATATATAGTTAAAAATATTGTATCAACAAAATATTTAATAGCTTATAATAATAATTATAAAATGTTACAACAGGTTCTTCCTATTTATACTATTCCCAAATTGATTTAATTACATCAGATATGTTAATTTCATTTTTAAAAAATTTTTGTTTGGCTTAGCTACCGCATAGAAAATTGTAACATACGTTTATTTTTTTATCCAGTATTAGTTTTTAGTCCCAATAAGGAAACTTCTTAAATCATAAGTAATAATGATACCAAAAGGGGAAGCAATTTGTTTTTTTATTTTTCCACAGGGAAATATACACTGTGGTGAGCGAATAAAAAAAAAAAAAGAAACTGCTTGTTATCTAAATATAAGATTAAGAGAATATTGCTAAACGTGACTTGAGAAAAAACAAACAGAGAATATCTTTTCAAAAATCCTTAAGTCACGCTTTAGATACCAAGTGAAATAAAAAACTATCTTTACTCTGCGACAGTGATTAAAACTACTTGGAAACAACATTTAGTTGAAATACCTTTATATTTGTTACTAACAAAGGCTTGTGATTATCATGTATCTCAATGACAACAACATCAAATATTCTTTTATATTTTAGATGTTTAAAAGAAAGATGAGTGGCATAAATTAATTAATATATTTTTGAAATGAGTTAACAAAGGTTACGCTTAACCATTTATTAAAAATTCATTTTTTTTTTAAATCCTTAAAATACTACTGGTAATATAACCATCAACATAGCACCCTAAATAAATAATATATATCTTTGTATATATTCTTGTACGATGGCAAGTAAAAGAAGACTAAAAAGTCAACGTGGGGCAAGTGACGCTAAAAGATATAAAGATGTTACTTTTCAACCTATGGACAAAAGATATAAACTAAGATCTGGCATCCCAGTTATAAATTACAACTATGACAGCAATTCAGCTACCGATGATCATCTCTACTTTAATGAATCTGAATCTGGTGTTTTGCAGGCATCATTAATTAAATCTTTAAACTCTTTACTTCACACTCCTTTTATATTTAAAAAATACTTTCATAGAATGCGTGATAGCTATAATATAAACAATGGTACTCCAATAAGAGTTTATTTTTTAAAACTTGATAATCAAGTCGACGTCAAAAATCAAGTATTTTTTCAATATGAACAGTTTTTAAAATACTACAGAATGAAAAGCAAATCCGAATCTAATAAAGTTAAATTCAAGTTTCCTTCAACTGAAACAGCTCAACAATCACTGAACGGGTCCATGCACAAGTTATTTGAATCCCAAATGTGTGTCAATGGTATTCATCAAGTGGGTATACGGTTTTATTTATTGAAAAACAGCGAGCACGAAAACATTTATGACCAGAAGCAACAACAAAAAAAACAGCAAGCTTTGATGGAGAAGGAGCGAGAACACGAACTAAAGATACTAGCAAAACAAGAAAAGGTAAAGAGACAACAGCTACTAAAAGAGAAAAAGGAAAAAGAGAAGGAAGAAATCAAAAGGTCTAAACAATTGGAAAACTATAAAAAACAGCAAGAAAAAGAGGAAAAGTTAAAGAAGAAGCAAGAGGAGAAGCGACAGAAGGAATTAGAGAAGGAAGAAAAATTACTGCAGAAACAGCTAAATGAAAAATTGAAAAAAGAGAGGGCACTTAAAATAGAATCCTATAAGGAAAAGATTAATGAGTTAGACTCAAAAAGGACGCTTCTACGTAAAGAAGAAAAGACCTTAAAAGAAGAGCACAGTAAAAAACTGCAACAAATGTACGGAACTGAAGCAGACAAACTCAGTGCTGAGAAAGCTAAGCTCGAAAACCAGCAAATGATTCATAACCTAAACATAATGGCCAAATCCAATAAAGCACTCTCTGATCTGATGAAAAAAGTTGCTTCTAAAAAAGGAAATAAAGATGAACTTGCTCAATTCAAGCAGTATATGAACACGGCCAAAGAGACTGAGTCTAGCTCATCGTGGATAAGTAAAGAAAAGGATACTTTGAAGAAATTTAAGAAACAACAAAATCAGCTGCTGAAATCTGAAAAGGCAAAATTGGTTGAAGAGTTGAATAAGAAATTAGAGGAAATTAATAAAAGTAAAGAGGATTTAGTGAAAGAGAAAGACAGAGTTATGAAAGAGAGGAACGAATTTATACAGTCTCATTCTATTAACGATAAAAAAGACAAGATTACAAGTATCAAAAAAGAAAATAATGATATAATTACCAAAGAGGATGAAAAAAATGATGAAAAGAGCGAGTTGAATGAAGATATTGAAATCATAGATGAGAAAACAAATGATGATAATAATAATATAAGTGATGATCAAAATGTTCCAGTGGAACAGAGTGTACATACGCCTGATAAGTCCAGCATAACATCAGCTCCTAGAACCTCTGATGATAATAACGGCTTAAATTGCGTTTCGCTACATCAAGACACGGAAAACCCTGAAGATAAAAATATAATTGAAGAATCAGACTCTCAAGACACAAAAGATCAGAAGGAAATACTTGAGAACGAAAAAGCAGAATTACAAGAGAATGAACCTCAAATCAATGTCAAAAAAGAAGAGGCTGATTCAAAAATAGAAGACTCAAAATCAATGAAGGTTAATGAATCATTGGCTATCCAAAATTTGACTGCGTTTCAACAGAAATACATTTACAAATGTGACCTGGTTTTTGAGTTTCTTATGAACTCAAATGATAGATATTTGTTACCTAAAGACAGCATTTTAGAGTATTCAAACGGCAAAGTTAAAATATCCTGGATGTGCATAACCAACGTACCTGAGTTGCTATCAGAATGGCGAAAGACAGTCCGGAATAGTTCTGCAAAAAAATCCAGATCTAACAATAGACGGAGAAATCAAAATGAACCCGGTGATGAAGATGAATCATATCAGGAAAATAAAACATATCAAGAGGAAAGTGCCTTCTTGGACTACACACATAGTATGCGTCAGATGATTCCAATATCAATCTTAGAGACTTTGGACACAGTACCTCAATATCTTTGTAATACTATTGAGTTCGATATTGAGGAGAAGTACCTATCGTTATTGGAGGCTCATGTTAGCCATTATGATGACGTCCATAAGTTTATGAAATGGATGATCAGCAATGGAGAGAAAATGGAAATGCATGATGTGGTTTACAAACTACAGAATGATGAGTTTATGCATGAAGGTGAGGATTTTGAAAACAGTGAATGGAAACTTGCTGAGGAAATGAGAGAGAGTATTTACAGATATGAACTGTCTAACTCGAAACATAAGAAATAAGAACTGTAATTTATAACTATATACATATTTATATACACCATCAAGCCGAGTATCTTAACTCCATACCGTACGTAGGGACATTGTTCAAGAAGCTTTTTGAAGAGAACAGTTGATTGTCAATTTTGAAAATAGCCCCAAAAGTAAGTGTGAACTGATCATTAATAATAAAGCCATGTTTGAATCTTAAAAGCTGGTCTGCTATATTTACAGCCATTTTGAACTGTCTATATTGATAACCAATATTTAAGTTAGACTTCAATGAGTAAAAATTCATAAAGAAATGAGAGAACATGCCTGATCGTTTTCTGTGGATGGGATCATAGTGATGTAAATTTTCCCACATACCAAAGGTTACTATTAAATGACCTAGAAGTGGGTTAAGATTGATGGAGAAATTTAATGGTTTCCCTTGTTGTGATGAGACCGTATCATATTGCAATGACATTGATGTGTGAGGTGTGAAATTTTTAAAGCCATGCCATAGTTCAAACCCAAATTTAAAGCAAGTGTTCTCATAAGGGTTTTCTAAAATTTTCTTAAAGTATTTTACACCCAACAAGTTTTCAGTGGTATTGTAAGTTAATTCGGAGAATGTGTTATTAGATTGATATTGCAGAGAGGAAGTGGCGTGTAGGGAATGATCTTGGCCCTTTGAATAAAACATTAGATGAAATCTCGAATTTAACGACAGCTGATTAATATACATACCTGAAGTGTGAGAATAGATCTTATTATCTCCTATAAAGGCTATTTTTCCATATAAAAACCTACTGTTTTTATAAGAGTCTATAGGAACTGATATTATCGACTTTGTTTTATCATTTGTCTGCTCTAAATTATTTATAGCCGTAGTTTTACCGTTGCTATTTATTAACGGATCATGCGTTTTGCTCTTTTGATTATCAGCATTCAAGTTCTTTGTGTAATTTATCAATACGTTTTTATAATAAGATGTAAAATTTTTTATTGATTCATTAAATTGCCATGATCTATTAACTTTACCTTCCTTAGTTAAAAGGTTTTTATCATCAATACCGATGTTTTTAATATCACTCTCGCTGTGTGTGGAAACGTAGCTATTATTAATCTGATCAAGGTTTCCAATAACACTACTGGCGTGGTTACTTAATGTCTTTTTGTGTTGAGGAACATAGATTATTTTCTTATTGATATAATAGTTGATATATGATATGTGGCCCTGCAGTGTGTTGTTATTGTTAGGGTTCTTGTATATTTCAAAATTATTTAAACAATTGTTGTTTTTATCTTTTATAATACTGGAAGAGACTGATAATTTAAAGGGCGTTGTTGTTATATTGAATCTTAGTAGATCATTAGTGGTTTTTATAATGTAGTTATATGTAAACGTTTCGTCCCATTTTGTATCTCTGTTGTATAGTACTAAAGTGTCTTCCAAGTAAAAGTCCATTACTTTTTTTATTTAAATAAATATGTTAGTTAAAGATGTATTGATTATATATACTCATTGGTAGTCTGGGCACTTTTCTATGTTAGTTGTTCAACAGGTATAATTTAATTTCCAAAGTAATGTAATTATTAAATAAAGTTCATTATAGTACTTGATGTACACTTATTGAATACTTAAAGTTTCAATGAAATATCACATGACCATTGTCCCCTATGTATTTTAGTGTTGTTGCAAATGTCTTTATATTATCAACCAAAAAATCATAAAAAAAAAAAGACAGATTAAATGAATTTTTATCATTAGTAAGGAAGTAAGTAAGTAATAAAATTATTATTATCACT